>JAQQAE010016352.1:0-11785 GCA_029823295.1 Pseudamia nigra
AGTGAATCGAAACACCCACAAACACACACCTACACCAGGTGACACAGAGGGAAGGGGCTGACAGGAGTCCTCACAAAATGAAGTGTGGTACGATAAAAAATAATACAAATTTTGTGTAAGTGTTTCTGTATCTATCTAGTTAACTAAAGCTTAGATTAATTTTTTTTGTAGCCTTCAGTTTACAAGCATTTTAGCTCCCAAAAACTCACGGAGACGCATGCACATATGCTTAAATGTGTTCCCTGTGTTGTTTAACCTTAGTGTTATGTTCTGTCTCTGACTCTGTGACCCGTTCAGCTGAGCCCGATTGGATTTAATTAACATAGTCCTGCATTTCACCCACAAACACCCACGAACTGTGGCTTTTCTTCATGCGTATGCACATACCTGCTGTCGGCTGCCAAGTCAGGATTCTTTCCCTGTAAACAATGGCTAGGTTTGTTGTACAGTACTTCACATTCATTGTTTACAATACATCCTGTTAGTCAGTACAGATTAGGAGTTCGATCTATTGAAATGTAGATTCAGTAGTGCATATTTAGCAACAATGTTCCCTGTTCCAGCTTTTGCTCACCAAACTGACAATATATTCAGTAAGTGTTGCTCTGGTTGTGTGATAATCAGACTCTCGTTGAATTTTAGATAATTCTGTTGAAGGTGTGTGGGGCAAGGATTAGCTTGTTACTTTCTTCTTATTTTTATCATGCTCAAAAATGAATATTTACATTTTGCGGTATGACATTGGGATTTTTTAAAAGTTTAAAGCGAACTGATTATCAAGCGTACATGTTTTTTCAGTAAGCATTCATTTTAAGTTAGATGTAGTCCTTCTTGTGCGCAGTTCCTTTAAGAGAGGGCAGCCTTGCACATTTAGTGAACTTCAAAAAATAGCTCAGGATTTTTGGGCCCTATGAAGTATGAGTGTGTTTCATGGAGATTATAGCAGTGGAAGTAAGCAATTGAAGCACCACCAAAGCAAATGCATTTCCATGGACGCATCTGGGAGCATAGGTGGTACTTCAGCCACTTGAAATATCTAAAAATATAGCCATATAATTTCATATGGGTGTGTTTATATTGTGAGTATTTGTATCACTTTATCGTGGCACCAGCATCTGCTTCTTTTCTACATCAATTGTAGGGTGCTGTTGTGTACTTGTATAAGTATGAATGCATATGTACTGTGTGTAGCATATTACACCACACATCAGCTCTGTTGGCCTGAGTAAGAAAGAAAACCAGTCAAACTAGGGAAATGAGGGAAGACAAAACTGTTCAGCTGTGGAAGTGTATGGTTTTATACTGTGTTTTAGCGTGTTTTCTTATATTATCTAGCAAAGAAAGCTAAAAGACTTCCTTGCGAGACATGGAATAAAGCTTTTTTTTGTTTTGTTGTGGGCCCATGTAGCAGACAAAAGGATTCCTGGGAAGCTGGGTAATATTAGTGACGTGGGTAAGTGCATTGCTTTAAAAGGGTGTACTGTAATGTCTGTACAACTTCTCTATAGTGCCATAAAAATGTTTAAAGTACTAGAAATGTTTTTTTACTCTTACATTTTTGTGCAGTTTGCATTAAGTTGTTTTTTATACTTACGTTTTTGGAAAATTCTAATAGGCCACCCTGCCCTTCCACTCGTCTGTGTTTTCAGAACCTGCTGTCGGAAAAGGTTGACCAGATGATGGAGTGGTCCTCACGCCGTTCTGTTGTCCGGATGAATGGGGACAAGTTCCGTCGCTTTGTCAAGGCGCCACCCAGGAACTACTCGGTCATCGTTATGTTCACTGCACTACAACCTCAAAGGCAGTGTTCTGTCTGCAGGTATGTGAATATGCCAAGCCACAAACTGGCATACAGTAGCTCTTACTGTGACGGCTTGAACTGACCCAGTGCGCTCCTAAAAATTATTGGAAGATTCCTATGGAAAAACTCACTCCGGCTAATGAATGATTCGCCCAATGGATGTGACGCCAGAACGGATTAAATTCGTTAGCCAGGGCACCACTGTATTTGTTTTAAGGCTGTAAAACCCCTCACCACACACTTTATACACTATTCTCAGACAGACATTAGCATTTTCTCACCTTTCTCTCTTATTTAAACGGTCTCAAAATTCAAACCTTCGTAGATTTTTCATCCATATTAAAAACTTGTTCAGGTTTATATCCCCCTTCCTCGATGATCGTTTTAAATGTGTTGTTCATGTATGCCTGTGCTCCAGCGGTATCCACACAGTCGGCCTCTCCGTGCACAGAAACACTTTTAAGTCCAAAGCGTGTCTGAAATTTGTCAAACCAGCCCTTGCTGGCATTAAATGGGCTTGGTTCTGTGTGAAAAGCACTCCTCGATGGCCTGGGCTCCTCGCTGTCATGAATGTCATCGCTGTCAGCAAAGGTTTCATAAAGCTTTTTAGTTTTTGTGCGGATGATGTTGGTATCCAGCGTAATGTTCTTTTTCCTGCAGTCACTGATCCACTAAGCTAAAGCAGACTCCATCCATACGATGGTCTTGTTGCGGACAGTTACAACCATTTTTGCATTCTTGTTCAAACTTATTGCTGCTGTCGTCCTTTTGTTATTTTCCTCCTTCTTTATGTAACGAACCGGAGATTCATTTATTCCGTAATGGCGCCCTATAACCATGTAACTTCTACCTTCCTTCAGCATGTTCAGATGTTCAACTTTTTGTGCGATGGGTAGCATCTTCCTCAGCCTTTTGGCTGTGACTGCAAGTGCCTCAGTCGGTGCAGACGCTTCATCGACATTGTGGGTTTTTGTCAGTCATATGCTGTAAAAAAAAAAAAAAAAAAAAAATGAAAATTGCACAAAAAAAAATTCCACGGAACAGCGAGGCTACGAAAGGTGAACCGCAATATAGCGAGGGACCACTGTACCTTAGCCTAACAATTCAAGTGGTCAGTATTTCAGCACCACGGACAGCTCTACACTTGGACTGTATAGCTGTCCATGGTGTCCATGGAAAGCAGTGGCTGCTGATGAGAGAAATGAAACAGAAAACATTAGAAAAGCTCTTTCCGTAGAATCAGTATTGAGGTCATAGGTCATCAAGATCACTGTGTTTCAATCACAGCATTACAGCACTGCCTTTGTTTCTTATGTGAAGCAATCTGGAAAAAGAATGCAAGTACAACATAATGAGTGATGAAAAGCAGTGGAATTCAAACAGAGCTCAGTCTAATTCATGTTCTGATACCCCATTGTTGAGATGTGCATTAGTATGGCAGATAAATTCATGTTTATGGAAACATATACAGTGATGAGTTTGGAAAGTACCTATTAGACGGCATCATTTTACCACTTTTTTGACTCCCTTTGTGTTTGTTTTTAATTCAATCTCCATTGTTTCATTCAAGAAATCCTTGATTGTTTGATGTTGTCGGGTGAACATAACAAGTACCTTTTGTTTGTGCAGAATAAAAATTGTTTATCTATATCCCACTGTCTTAAAGTCCAGCTACAGTAGATCAAGTAATCAGCACTGACCTTCTCCATCCTGACCTGGCCTGTTATTCTAATCAGCCACTCTTCTACTTCATCAGTCACTTGATTAGATAACATATTCATCACTCCTGTCAGAAACTCTCAGCATCGTTTGTCCAGCACACACTTGTGCTCCTTTTTTCTCTTCTTACTTTTTTTTCCTCATAGTTTTTTTAATGCAGATAAACATGAGTTGGAAAACTGCTGCTTTTCTCTGTTTAACTTTAAAATGCAGTGATTGTGAGTCTGCTTTTTAGTCCTTTTATTCTGTTTTGTTGCACCTTCACCTGATTTTTTTTTTTGGCCAGGGTGTTCCTTCTGCATTAACAAAAGTGACACATCACTAGTATGAGATGAATGTTGGGGTGCTTTCACACGTACAGCATTTAGTCCGCTTAAAGTGGACCAGAGTCGGGAACACCTGCAAGTTCGATTTGTTTGGGCTAGTGTGAAAGCAGACCAGTTTATTTTGGTTTGGACTAAAGAACCGTACGGTACGGTTCGGTACGATTCCATCCGAAATCCAGTGCGGTTCACTGATGGTGAGAACTCTGACTGGACTCGATTCAGTCCTGCTGTCTGTAATGTAGCACTTTTTGGTCTCCGGAGGCTTCTGTAGCAAGCTGTGACGTACATTTCAAGAAGCTAGTAAACTTCCTACCTCAGTTCTAATTCTCTTGGCAGCTGCGTCACATTGGCTGTTTTATCACTTCCTGACCCACCAGCTGCTTCCAATGCAGGCTAATGGGAGCGAGCTCACAAACCATGCATACTTCCTCTGAATATGTACATATCAGTGAATCCCTAACTGAAACCACACTCACTCAGGCTGAATCGTAACAGTGCACCACTTAATATTTTAATGGAATGTAAGTCATGTTTGAATGTACAATTTGAAATTTATACTTTAAACATGAAATATTCAATCCAAATCTAATCAGCCATGCACATTCTGCTCGTCTACAGTTGAGAGAGGCCATTTATAACACTGTTGACATGAAGTCAGAGGCATCTATACTGTAGTCACTGTATATGTTGCTTAACTTAAAAAAAAACTGTACACACTGTTACTTTTGACATCTTTTAGCTTTGATTATGACATTAATTTACCATGGATATTGTTTTGATAAGTTCATGCAGTGCTACAACAATAAGACCATGTATTCATTTAGTCAGAGTGCTGTGTAAACCTTTTTCAGCACATTCTCAATGAGGTGACGGTCTGGACTCTATAGCGGCAAACCCATGTATGAATATCATGTCTTTTGCTCTCTGAACCACCACTTTTTCAGTATTTGAGCATCATGAATCCTGATATTGTCATCATCTTAGTCGTACTGAAAATCTTTGACATGTGTGGGAGAAGACATTACTCAGTGCTCTGACTTAATAAAAGCAAAGCAACTAACACACATATACACACACTTCATAGTGTGCTAATAGGGACAAGAGGCCAATCATGCATTTAACACAAGCAAGAAATATATTTGCTCGCTGTAGTCCTAGAATACTTGTGTGTCGTGTGTTAATTGCACAACGTATGTGCTATTCATACCATGCAGTGATTTTGCTGACTTTTAAATGAGACTTTAATAAATAATAGTAATGTCAAGTACATTCAGTTCATATCATCTTCTGCTACCAGTTGCCCTTGTCAGATACGATGAGATTAAATCACATATAAAAATTAGCAACGAGAATGAAATGCCTCTGTTGTGGTGTTATGTAAAGATATACTGAAAGCAGGAATAACTACACATTTTATAAATTCATTTAAAGAGTTAGGTAATTCTCATTTGAATTAATATAATTGACATGTTCAGGATTTGCTTCGTAACTATGGAAACAATAAGCTTGATTATTCTGAAGGGAAAAAGTTGATCACATCCAGATACAGTATATAGTACGACTATGTCTTTCATTAGCCTGCATAAAATCGATAGAAGATTTTTTTAATGCTTTACCATATTTATATGAGAAGACCTTTAATTATTCTCCTTCGTTCGGTTTGCAAATGGCCAGACAAAGAAAGAGTAGATAAGTAACACGGATGCTGTCACTAGAGTCTGAACAAAATCCGTGACACCTGAACAACTCCAGCAAAGTCGTGTTGAGAACAAGATGAACATCACTGTAATCCCCTGCAGTCTGCTGGCCTCAGTTTCAACTTCATCTCTGCTGACTTTTCCAAATAGTGCACACTTCAAAGAGAGCATACTTACATTAGCTGCAATGATAACAATGTAACACCATGGCACATAACACAACCTGACAGATGATTTCCCACTAATTAAAGCCAGTGCAAGAGGAAGTTGACATGAGACACAATGTCAAAGTCAGGTTTAGTAGAAGGAAAGATGCATGAAGTCGAGAGAGGAGGTTGAGAGGAATATGAAAAGAGAGGCTGTTTTTGTAGCATAGACTTTATCTTGTTATGCAGGAGGAAAAGGTGATAGACCAATCTGACCATGGTAAGCTAAATTACATGCTCTTTAGGCTTACCATGAAGGGAATTAGCAATGAAAGGATAAAGTAGCTTTTTAAAATGGAGAGGAAAAGGAAAAAGCTGATTTGGTGTTGTTGTTCCATAAAGGTTATAATATGGGATAAAGAGAGCAAAAATTGTAATTGTAATTTTATGTCCTTTCACCTACTGTTTCTCACCTTTCTGTCAATTATCTCAATCAAGTGCTCTGCATTCATTCATGTTTCCTTTCTCCTTTTCTGTGTAAGGCTTTTCAGATTCTCTGTAATATATTGTGAAAGAAATTTAGAAAAATATTTAAAGGTGATGCATCTAACTAACTATCTTTATTTCTGAAAATCCCCTAAAAAGCTCATCGATTAATAATCCTCACTTCTGTTTCTCTTTCTGTGTATGCTGGTGGATTTAGCCAGACCCTCCCCTCTGCCTGAATTTTCTTTTTTTCTCTAGTTTTGGTCTGATTTTTCTCTGAATTTTTGGTTGTTCGTGCAGTGAGGAGAGTGTTTGTATCTCCAGCTAATCACAGAATCATATTTTTATCTTGTGTCAACCAGAGCATCCCGCAGCTTGTTGCCGCGGAAGTTAATCATACTTGCTTTCAAAAGACAACCAGAGAAGCGACCCGTTTCAGTTCTATTTCTCTCTGGAACCCCATGGGGTATTGCAATGGTGTGGGTGGGTTTATGTCTGCTATAGCGTGTAGATGCTTTGCAAAGCACCAGAAAATTCCCATCTGCTTGTCTATTGTACAATTTTTTTCTCAACACCGTGTTTCTCTTCCATAATGTGTTCAAATGCTGGCTCTATCATTGAGGCTCTCTCACGCTGTCTATGAGCTGAACGGAGGGGGCAAGTTTGAATAATGCTCTTTGTAAACAGAGCTAGAAGAAGGCTGCATACTTTACCTTTTAAGTTTATAGGAAGAGTTATTTGTGTACCAACCCCTCTGTCCTATTGTGACTTTTCAGGCAGGCGAATGAAGAATACCAGGTACTGGCAAACTCATGGCGCTACTCGTCTGCATTTTCAAACAAGCTCTTCTTCACAGTAGTGGACTACGATGAAGGAGCTGATGTTTTCCAACAGGTAAATCATTATTCACTCTTTCATCATCACAAATGTAATCACCAGCCACCGAAAGCCCCTTTGCATTGCAGTCCACCGTACAATAGCAGATCCTTTCATCATGAAATAAATTCACATTGTCATACAGACTCCTGTCTTTCTTGTGCAGAGAAATTACATAAACCTTATGAATAACTGACATGTTTAAAATGAGAAATCACTATTCATGATGCAATAGCAGCACCTTTCAATACACTTTTATTCTTAGTATGCCTGCAAACAGTTGACTCAGATCTCAGTTTCTACCATGCCCAAATTCAAAGGCAGATTGATTTAAAATAAATGCAGAGACATCAGAACTAGACTGACTTTTCCCAGTATGCTAAAGTGAGTTTTATTCTAAAGTTTCTTGCATATGTTGTATGAATTTCTTAATATTTGTACACATATATACGATGGTCCACAATGATAAATTATCTTTTTTATTGAAAAATGTAAAGCTATCTCATTGAATATCCTCCAAAGTTAACATGGAACTACCTAAGTCTAATTTTGGAACCCAAACAGCACCTAAGCCTTCTGAAAACATTGATGGCTAAAACCTTATGATAACATCTTGCTGTTTGGCTTTGTGACATTTTCCTTAAAGCCCCTTTACACAAGACTGCGACCTTTGTGCCACCTTTGTGCAACCCAAAAAATGGCCAGGATGCTCAATGGTCGCTTAAACACAAAAAATCCAGTGTCTATGTAACTGCACCAACGATGCTTGTGCCTCCCTTGAACCACCAAAAATGCAATTTTCTGGCATTTTAATGGTGAACTATGAGTGTCCTCTGTGTCCACTGAGCAACTTGCCTGCTTCCCCTGTGTAACTTAAAGCAACCACCGTGATTATAGGCGATCTAGGCAACCCCCAAAGCAATGTTTGGCCCACCATTGAGGGTCCTCCATGCCTCCTCTGTGCTTCCTCTGTGCCATCATTGCCGACCAATGACACCCAGATTGACAGGAAAATATGCAGCAGAATGCGTCCTTTACCTGGCAACCACTGTGCCTCCATTATGCAATCATGGCAATGCTTGTGCCTTCCTTCTGCCTCCTTTCAGCCACATTTCAGCAACCAACCTCCACAGCAACCTTTGTGCAACTGTTTTGAAGCTGTTCCACGACTGGAACAGTGGGTGGGCATCACAGGCTCTGCTCTCCAGTGGTTTAGCACTTACCTTTCTGAGAGTTTCTGGGAGTTTCTGTGTTGGAATCAGTGATCTTTATCTCTATTTCTGCTGACCTCCCCTGGGGAGTGCCACAAGGTTCCATTCTCAGTCCACTTTTGTTCTCATTATTTCTCTTGCCACTTGGTGCTATTTTTCAGAAGCACAATTTCTTTTTCCATTTGTATGCTGACGATTGATAAGCTTGATAACTTGATAAGCATGTTATTGGAATAGTGTAATCCTGTTTTTTCCATCTCAGGCGTCTGTCAAAAGTGAAGCCCTTCCTGTCAAAACAATCTACAAACGGTAATTCACGCTTTTATAAACTCCCACCTGGATTACTGCAATTCACTGTTGGCTAGAATCAGTTTTCCATTTCTAGGCTTCAACTAGTCCAAAACGCTGCAGCCAGATTTTTAACAGGTACTAAGAGACGAGAGCACATCACTCCGGTTTTAGCCTCCCTTCATCGGCTTCCAGTCCATTTTTGAATCAGTTTTAAAATTATTTTGTTTTTTAAGTCTTTAAATTGGCAGCCCCCTTTTTATCTGTCTGACCTGCTGCAATTATTTACCCCCTCTCATTCCCTCAGTTCATCTGACCAGATGCTGCTAGTTATTCCAAATTCACAAAGGAAGCTTAAAGGGGAGCAAGCATTCTCAGTTCTGGGTCACAAATTCTGGAATGAACTCCCTCTGCACATCAGACGGGCTCCTGCAATTGCTGTTTTTAAATCTCATTTAAAAACACACTTTTATTCCTAGGCCTTCGAGCCGGAATGAGACATTGACAATGTTGTTAGTTATTTTATTCTGTTTTTTAGTTGTTTTTATACTTAGCCCCCCTGTTTTATCTATCCTTGTGTCTTTTACTGTGTTGTTTTTTTTATTTCTGGGTTGTGTTAGTCTTATTTGTTTATTTTATTGTACAGTACTTTGGTCAGCCTTGTTGTTTTTAAAGTACTTTATTAATAAAGCTGGCATGGTAAAGCCAGTATGTTCAAAAAGTTACGCTGACCATGGCATCCGTGGCAAAGTGTGAACCTCCTGTGAACCATCTTTGAGTGACAATTCTGCCTCGGTTGAGTGACCTGGCAAATTTTATGGTGACACACAGGAGGCACAAAGGTTACCATCCTGTGTAAAGGGGCCTTTATATTCTTTAACATTTGCTTCAATGGCCTGTTACATCACTGTGAAAAATAGGTTACCAAACTTCAATCTGAGATGATAAGAGGCACACAGTGTTGTTTGTCTTTTTTGTAAGCATGGAATAGTGCATCTGAAGTCAGTGCCATTTGTATAGTTGTGTTCTGCATGTTTATTGAAATATTATTGGTTTATATGATGGAAAGAAATATGCGCAACATGCACAACAATTCTCCATTTTTTTCTTTCCTCATTTTTAGGTTTTCTTTTTTCCTCCTCTATTTTTCTGTGGCAAAAATAGCATGGAGTTAACCAGTTGACTTATTGCTGTGGATAATTGCAGTGTTGGGTTTTAGAGTTTAATTGGTGTGAATTATGGCAGGAGGAACAGAGAGATGAAAGATGGGTGCAGATTTAGCAAAATGGGATATTCAAACTCATTAGAAAATGTTTTGGAGTTAGAGAGTGTTATGTTTTTGTGTCAGTTTTTAAGTCTGGTCAGTATATACTCAAGAATTGTCGAAATGTAATAAATACGTGTATGTGATAAATAATAAGATGACAAATAAAGAAAAAATGCTACACAGTAACATAACATCTTTCACAATTGTGTTTCTCTATAGCTAAATATGAACAGTGCTCCAACCTTCATGCATTTCCCAGCGAAAGGAAAGCCAAAGCGAGCTGACACTTTTGACCTGCAGAGGATTGGCTTTGCTTCAGAGCAGCTGGCTAAGTGGATAGCAGACCGCACAGATGTACAGGTACTCATATACACACTGTAGTGTACACATGTACACCTTTTGTGATCAAATTCAGAATCTACTGCTATTCCTACAGGAACAGTCAAATAAATTAAAGTGACATGGCATTGTAAATTTGTTCTGCACAGGGTCCAGACTCACCCCGCAACAACATAGTTTTTGCTTTTGTCAGGGTGAAAGAGAAATATTTTCTGTCGAAGTGCCTTGTTGACTGACAGCAACTCCAGGCATTTTTGTGGACTCTTATCTTACTTCATCAGGTAGACCAATGTGAAAAATCAAATATAGTAACTGAGAGCAAGTCACGCTGCCTTTCAGTAATCTCACTTTATTATTCGGTGTTACAAAGTCCCCAAAAACTAGCACACCAGGACACCTTTTCAGATACCTATTTTTCAACATAGATTCTTGCACAAACCTAAGTGAACAAGTCCAAATCATGTTGGACCACACCAGATGGCTATGACATAAATGCATCTTTATTCTGTAAAAGGCAGATGCAACACTGACCCTGTCACAGGCATTTAAGCTTCAAAGACCAGGTTGTGACTCATAGAAATGGGTGATGTCCTTGATTGAAGACACTTAAGTTGTTCATAACCTAGGAGATCAAGCCTTTGACCAGTGAAGTTCAGTTTTTTCTTCTATGAACAACCTGTTACCTGAGTACCAGCACAGGCCCAAGCATCTTATAGCATTCTGTTGAAGATCGGGATTCAGAAAGTGGTCTCGTAGGAACAAGGCAAAAGGAGCACTTTCTTTAAGTGCTGCTGGCATTCAGACACTTCAGTGTGGCTTCAATACATGAGTGGAGGACATAAAGGAAAAGGAAAAACAAAGAGCCAATATTTAGTACAGTGGTGCCTCGGTTAACGACGTTATCGGGCGTCACGGTCTGTATCTGAATCAATCGTTATCCAAAGCAACTTTTTCCTTTGGAATACATGTAAAACCAATTAATCCATTCTGGACCCATGACAAACCAAAATATAAAGTATGTATTACACACCCCTCCGTGCACATTTATTCATTATTATTATTTGTAAAGGAAGTTATGTTAATTATCTGAAACGGAATGCATGAAATTAGTTCTAAAAATGATTTAAAATGTATTCTTACCTTGGCTTATGACTTGGTAGTGTGTCCGTGGACACTTCACATGTCCATAACTGTGAACAACTCCACCACGCCGCTGTCGGCAGCCCGGGAGCCGACATGCTGCGGGCCGATGGCTTCAATGATGGTACACTATCACCAGCGATTTCCTTCTCTTTGATCCAAAGCAGCAGTAGCCTCTGCATAACCGTTAGCCGCTAGCCTGTGTTAGCTTGGCTAACGGCTGTTAGCTGCCGGGTCTTTCACACATAGACATTATAAAGAGTAGACGCCGCATCGACCGCTACTGCCTGTTGTACCCAATCTCTGGACGGGGAGTCATTGTTAAGTCCCCTCTGACCTGGTGTCCTGGCTCCCCCTAATGGCTCCTACCAATGGCTAGAAAGAGCTGGATTAAAGGACAGCACAGAGGCACTCATCATGGCTGCACAGGAACAGGCCTTGAGCACCAGAGCAATAGAGGCCCAGATCTACCACACCAGACAAGACCCC
>JAQQAE010016353.1:0-11785 GCA_029823295.1 Pseudamia nigra
CACCTGCTTTAGTGACTGGTTGGAGAGAAAACCTGCAGGGTCTCGGCCCTTTATGGCATGAGTTTGACACCTGTGTTTTAGATACTGGAAAGCAGAACTATTAAAGTTATTTTTTTCTGTGTTGACTGTAAAGCTCCAGAAAGCACTGAAGCACACTTACACTTTGAGTCTTCATTTCAGCCTCAAGATGGTTTTCCTTCATCCTGGGAAACAGGAATCATTTGGTTTCATTTTCTGTGTGTAATTGTTTCTTATATATTGTTTTGGGACACTTCCTGTCAGCTCAGCTTTCTCAACACTGGCTTTTTCTCCATTCACTGGTACATGTGCTTAGGCTAATGTTCACTCATTAGTGGCAGTTTGCAACCAGACAGAGGTCAATTGTGTCCCTGCCGTACGCTGTGTGCTGTTATTTGCCTGTTACCTGCTTTCCTGGTTTGTCAGGTGAGTAACAGGATGTGACTGTCGCTACTTCATCACTCATCGATCTTCTTGTCGAATTGGAAACACTTAAATATTTCCAAGGGGTTTTTTTTTACACACAAGTAAACACAGGAGGAATCAGGCAGCAGAGTGAACACCAGTCTGAAATCCTGTATTCCTTCATTCCTGCGGGCATTGTTTTAGTATTTTTGCTTCTTTTTCTAATAATAAAAAGATGCTAAGGTATAATAAGTCTCAACAATAAGCACACACATTAATCCTGCACAACCGCTGTGTGCTGCATTTTCTCCATGACAAAAAATCACCAGGTTTCCTCACAGTAACACGATCCTTTGTAATAATCAAAAGGAAAATTTCTCTTCTAATGCAAAACATGCCGGCATGCTGGTGAAAATGAATCAAGATATATTCACGTTTTTTCCTCATTATTTATCACCTGCCTGGATCATTACAGTCACATCTCTCCTTATGAAACATGCCAGTGTATATATTTTACCGCAGCTTTATCGGCATTCAGTTGATACAGTACAGTACAGTATGTTACAGTTGTCAATGATTTTATCACTTTTCACCCAGATTTTTTGCCTTGTGACTCACATTTTCCCATGATCATCAAGCTGAGAGCCCACTTTTATCAAATTCAAGCCATGTTTTATAAGCTACTAAACATCTTGAGTATATTTTGAATAATAATAATAATAAATGCATCTTTGTATTCAAAGTGGGAGCGCAAGGAAATCGAAAACAACAAATTAAATAAGCCAAACAACAGACAATGAGCAGAAATGTAAAAATCAGTTAATCAAAAACAAAATAATCCCAGTATTAGATTGACAAAATAAAGAAGCAAAATGCACAAAAACAAGTTACCATAAGAAGTGTTGCCAAGTCATCTTGTTATAAGCGACGTTGGGTTTGTTTTTCTCCCTTGCAAATATCGTCAATCGCAGGTTGTAGGTTATTGGGCATGCTTTGCTCCCTGTATGAACCCCTCCTGATTCTCTCCCAGCTCTCTGCAATAAGGCCGAACAGGAATGCGATAGTTAGTTTGTCCTTTTCCAGGACCCGTCCACAACCTCATTTCCTTATTTACTGCGTCCATCTGAGCCACCGTGCCGCACTCAGCAGTGAGACAGATGCAAATGAACACGGTGATGATGGATTGTTGTTAAAATAAATGCTGCTCTTACATCTTTTTATTTGTACTTTGATGTTTGTGGCTTAATGGTCATGTTTGTGTGTGTGATTTCTGTTACAGAGGAACCGATTTGATGGCGAAGCAAGGACAGGAGACAGTTTTTATTTGTTTTGGGTTTTTCACTAGGCTCATGTTTTTAAAAGTTTATGACTAAACTAAAAAAATAATGTATGTTTTAGAATTTAGGTCATTTACAATGCTGTTGACATGAGGTTCATGAGGGTATGGTACCACAGTCTGTTCCAACGCTGCTTATATGTAGACAGAGGGGGTTTAATTAATCAAACAAACTTGGAAGTTGCACCAACTCTTAAGGCTTGATCAACCTCCATTGGTACAGAACAGCTTTGAGTTGTTAACCTATGTCTTGTTCCCTGAAAAAGGCCTTTTTGTATGATTCTGAAATGTATATTAATTTTCCATTTTAGGTAACCTTAACTTTTTTTAACTTCTGGCAGTTCAGCACTTACTTTTGTATGATTTCAAGCTAATCCTTGAACTTGAGCTGCTTGAATTTCAACGAAAACCTGGTAAAATTGGGGTGTTCTAAAACTTTTGACCAGCCGTGTACATAGTATAAAGTTATCAAGTGGCCTCTTTCTTATACAGTGTGGTAGTTGGTTCACCTGTTGGGCTTTATTTTGTACTTATTTGAGCAGCCCCGTTGCCTTTTTAGGGCTTGTTTCCATAGAGTTCATTGCTTGTTTTTCTCACAGCGTCTGGCAGCACTGACCATAATCTGAGAATAGCACAAAATGATCAAATATCATTGTACATCTACCATTATTAATCATTCTCGGTTATCATACATTGGATATACAGCAAAAATCATAAATATACTTATAGCAGTTTTGAAATTCAGCCAGGAGACTTTTACAATACCTTCAATAATCATTTTTATAACAAACATACAATGCAGATCTGCAGAGAGACAGGTAAAAAAAATCACCACAGATCTGTATTTGCTCTAACATTTGTGGAGCCAGGTAATCAGTTTTGGGTGACCGTGCTGTCAGCTCTCCAGAGACGCAGAGTTGGTTTGGGCCCAATGCAGATTTCCTGCTCCTCTCTGGACCGCTGCAAACCTGGACTGGGTTTCATTCATCAGCACTTCGCCAAAGTTCTGCCACATTTTTGAACTCATGCTGTTTTATGACATTAGGTCATAAAACCAACACATGTCAGCATGTATAAATCAGTGCTTGCATCAGTGGCCCAGGTGTTGACACAATGTGGGACTCACACACTATTTTATAGTTTGATATGTGGCTTAATTCATCAATGAGGCTGTTTGAGAATGTGTCTCTTGAATTTCTTGGAGTTGAACAAGTTGGAACAGTTTAACTAACGACAATACTACTAAACATTTGGACGCACCCTCTCCTTCAGTGATTCTTCATTATTTTTCATTATTTTAACAGTGTAAATGAATACTGAAGAACATGTGTGATATTATGTAATTTAAAAAAAAGTGTTAAACAACCTGGAACATGTTATAGAGTTTAGATTTTCAAAAGTAGCCATGTTCAGCTTTGATGACAGCTTTACACATAGCATTCTCTCATTACACAAGTTTTTCAGCACAGTACTTGCAGTAGTACTAATAGGGCAGTTAACTCTGTGCACAAGTCAAGTAGCACATTTAAAAACAACAGAGTTGACCAAAGTGCTGTACATCAGAAGTCCACTAAAACAACAGTAGCACCATAAGCAAAGCACAATGTGTAACAGTAACAATATTAGGAAAGATCAACTTAGATACAACATTAAAATAAATAAATAAAAATAATAAAACCATGACAATAAAACCATAAAAGCAATCATCCAGAGGGGTGTCACGCTGGATCCAAACGCCAAAGAGAATAAATAAGTTTTGGGTAAAGACTTCAAAGTGTGTACTGTCTGAGCTGTGCGAATGTGGAGAGGTAGGCTATTTCACAGTTTAGGGGCTGCTGCAGCAAAGGCTCGATCACCTCTCGGTTTTTGTGTGGTTCTAGGTGTGTGTAAGGGCATCTGGTTGGACGACCTCGGAGCTCTTAAAAGGTGAATATAAATGCAGCAGTTCAGACAGATACACAGGTGCCAGTCCGTTTTAAGCCTTAAAAGTAAGAAGTAAAATCTTAAAATCAATTCTAAAATGGATTGGGAGCCAAGGGAGGGATGATAGAATCGGGGTAATATGTTCATGTTTTTTAGTGCCTGTTAAAAGATGGGCTGCTCCATTTTGGACTAACTGTAAACGGCGTATGGATGCTTGATCAATTCCAAAATACAGGGAATTATGGTAGTCCAACCGGCAAGTCATAAAAGCATGAATGACTTTCTCCAGGTTCTTTGGAGGAAGATAGGGCTTGACCTTGGCAATAATTCTCAACTGGTAAAAACTGGCTTTGATGACAGCACTCATCTATTTGTCCATTTTAAGAAACTTGCCAAAGGTCACTCCCAATTTTTTTACAACTGCATGACAGTAAGGGAGCAAAGAGTTTGAAGTGCCAGAGGAGTTCCTTGCTAGGTCAAAATTGCCAGAGCATATGACCTTAGTCTTACTTTCATTAAGATTAAGAAAGCTATATTTCATCCAGGGTTTGTCATTGATACAATTCAACAGAGGCTCCTATAGATCCCTGCTACCAGGCTTAATAGGCATATACACCTGGTTATCATCAGCATAACAATGGTAGGACATATAATGCCTGTTGAGAGTAGACCCCAGAGGCAGCATATATAACAAAAAAAGAACCGGGTCCAGATTGGACCCCTGGGGCGCTCCGCAAGTGACGGGAGCTGTTGAGGAGAAACAGTCTTGTAAGGGAACAGAGACATTTTTGTAACTTAAATAGGAATCAGCTCAAGACTGTGCCTTTGATTCTAACATTATGTAGGCGAGATAAAAGAACCTTGTGGTCCATTGTATCAAAGTGGCAGACAGGTCTAAAAGCTCTACAACCAGAGGGTTACCAAAATCAACAGTTAAAACAAAATAATGAAAAACTCTTAAAAGAGCAGTCTCTGTGCTGTGATGTGATCTAAAACCTGACTGAAACTTTTCCCATATCCAACGCAATCTCAAAAATGCCTGAAGCTGATTTAGGACAACTTTTTCCAAAACCTTGGATGAAAATGTTGATTTAGATATGGGTCTGTTGTTGGAGAGAGCATTGGGGTCAAGGTTGTTCTTTTTGATTAGAGGGTTGACAACAGCATGTTTGAAGAGAGACAGAACACAACCGGAAGCAAGAGAATTATTAATTAGAGTAAGAATTGTTGGTCCCACTGAGTCAAAAACTTCTTTGAAAAGGCAAGAGGAAATACAGGGGGAATTCAAAGGCCGCATATTTTAAACCATCTCCTTCAGTGGAGAATGTGACTGGCTCAAACTGCTCAAAAATGCCTACGCTGGATGGAGGTACAGGTTCTCAACTAATGACGGTCTGAGAGCAGAGATTTTTTCCATGAAATATTTTTTTATGTTTTCACATAGTGCAGGAGAAGCCTGAACATGGTCAACGTCACAGCAGGGATTTGCTACAGAATTAAAGACTTGAAACAGAATCTGTTACAAACAATGGTTGAAAAATAAGCAGACTTTGCATATTTAACATATTTAATTTTGGGGGGCGGCTGTGGCTCAGTAGGTAGACCAGGTTGTCCAGGAGCCAAAGGGTTAGCGGTTCAAATCCCGGCTTCTCATGTCCACAGACGAAAGTGCCCTTGAGCAAGACACTGAACCCCACATTGCTCCCGGTGAATGGAAAAGCAGTGTAAAGCGCTTTGAGTGCCATAGGGTAGAAAGGCGCTATATAAGTGAAAGACCATTTACCATAACAGCTTTCTGATACTTAGATAAACAGTCACGTAGCATCTGTAAAAAGACAGGTAGCTTGTCCTTTTTCCAACATCTCTTAGCATGTCTGCACTCATGCTGAGTCATTCAGCCAGGGCTGAGAGGAAGGTTTACTGTGTTTAGTTGTAAAAGCAGCAATAGGGTCCAAAACAGCGGCACAGGTAGATGTAAAACAGTTGGCAAGGTCCTCAGTGTTCATGCTTGAGCAAGAGCCCAAATTGCCCAGGCTAGAGTTTTTAAAACCAGTGATAAAATCACCACTAAATGAAGGGTTTACTACTTCTACAAGACAAGCAGTGGTTTCTTGTGTTATTCTTGAGATAGGAACTGTAGTTGTAAATAAAACTGGAAAATAGTCTGATGTACGCATCACATATCTCTGTGATGCAGACATTCAGACCATATGACCACACAAGATCGAGTGTGTGACCATTTTTATGTGTCGGGTCCAACACAGATTGTGTTAGGTTAAAGGAATCAATGAGGAGATTAAGTCTTTAACCAGTTGTCCATTCTCACAACAAACATAAATGTTAAAATCACCAAATGATTAGAAGATGGTCATATTTTAACATAAGACCCGTCAGCAAGTCAGCGAAGTCAATGATAAAATCCTTAAAGCACTTTGATTGATGGTAAACCACTGCGCACAGCACTGGGGTAGAAGAAACCAACTCAAACCCCTGCAGTTCAAAGCTGGCATATAGATCTGCCGAGACCTGACCACAGCTAAAAACTGGATTTAAATACAGAGGCTGATCCACCACCTTTACCAGAGATTCAGCTGTCAGGAAGAAGTTCAAAAAAGGGAGCACAGTCACCGAGATGAAGCCATGTCTCTAAGATGTCTGTGAAGGTTCTCAGTCATCCATGTCATGGTATCCGAGGCATGTGATATTCCTTCAGTCGACTGGACTGGAAATTTGGTATGAAGACATTTTGCAACCTGTCCAGGGAGCTTCTTCAGCTCTAGCTAGTTTCATGCAAGCATCCAGAATTGATACTCTGTGGCTCAGGACTCCACTCTTTCATCCTAAAGGTGTTAGTTTCACTTGTGCCAGGGTCATTACAGAGTCGTTAGGGTACCTGTCCTTGATCAAAGCAGGGGTGTGGAGGGGGGGTCACTGACACTTTCACTCTGTGGATGGTGACAGAAGGAGAGGTGTGAGTGACCCAGGAGATTGGCTGCAGTTTGGCTGGGTAGAGTTCTCAGAACCAAGCAGTAAATGGGTGAGATATGGTGTCTTAGTCCTCCCCCTCCATTCAGAGAGGGTTGTTCCAGATTCACAAAAATGGCTTCTTTCACTCCTCGCTCAAACCACCTATCCTCCCTGGCCAAGTTCCTCCAACACAAACATAATATCCGACTCCTGGGAAGTTAAAGGTTTTTTTGGCTAGTGACCTTGTATTTACCAGAGCCATTTTGATGTCCAGGTCTTTCCTCCCTGAAGTCAGGACCTGTTTCAGGAGGTGAAGATTAGCATGGTTCTGGTGATCACGCATCCACCACCACGTCAGCGAATGCTCTGGCTGTAGCTCTGCGATGACAGATGGGGAAACCTACTTGATCCAGTGACATCTAAACTCCACAGCCAGTTCGACAGTTTGGAAGCAGCAACATTCATCATACTTAGGATCTGAGCCTCCTCGACACACCTCCCACTTTCTGTGTTTCCTCTGGTGCATCCCTGGGAGAGGAATGCCAGGCCACTGGCATAAATCCTCAGGTACATCTGACAGGTGTGGGGGGAAAAGTCTTTGGATACACCCTTAAATCATACTGTCATCTGTTAACATACTGAAGATTCAGAAGTGTTTGGTGATCATAAGTGATCATAACAGATACATCTGTACACATCACAACCAAAAATAGAATGATTGCAAACAGAATAGAGAGCAGCTGATGGCAGGTTGAACACAGTGGTGCCATCGTGAGTCGGTGTATGTTCTATAAAACAACTGATGATCTAAAGCACATTTATAAGGTAAAAATGGCACAATTTAAATGTTGAAAAGGCACAAAAACCTTGCAGGTGACTATGTCATGTATCTGAATGTCATTTGATTTTTTTTTTTTTACTACATAATTCCATACATGTTCTGTAATATTTTGAATATCTTCACTGCTGATGTACAATGTGAAAAATAATAACAACTAGGAAAAAGCATAGGAGGGCTGATGCATATCCTGTACATGTGCACAGACAGAAGCAGTAATAACTTTAAATGATCCACATCTGAAGTCATTTTATGGCTTAATTTGGGCTCTATCATACTGTTCCTTCAACCAGATGGTATCAACTAAAGATTAGGTCGGAAGCCCCATTAGTTGCTAGGATATCATGAAAAATGTATTGTGGATATGAAGTCATATTATGACTTCAACATGACTTCATAATATTCTGGTTATTTTGGGACCAAGATCATTTCTGTAGCATGGATGATTGTCCAGATATGACAGAAAATGTGTTTTCAAAGATATCTTGGGTGACCTTGATCTTAACCATTACTGAACCACCCCAGAAAAGCATCACCTTGAGATATCCACTTGAATGATATTCCCTCGAAGTTTGGTGAAAATCTGTCATGGTGTTCTTAAGCTATCCTGTGGACACACACGTACACTTTTATTGACCTTGACCATTACCTCTTGGCCTGAAGAGATATCTTTCCAATTGATATTTCCACCACGTTTGGTGACAACCCATTCAGACATTCTCAAGTTATTCTGTGGACATGCACGCGCACACACACACACACACACATGCACGCACACAAAGATACACACACAACGGTAAAATCAATGCCCTACTTGCCACTTTGCCAGCACACAGGACAATAGGGAAAAAAATCACTGAAAGAGAAGGTGTGTTCAAAGTTTTGACTGGTATTCAGTATAGAAATATAGCTTTCAGCGGTGGCAAACGTGAACATAGCCTCTGTCTTTCTTCTTCTTCTTCCCCTTTCAGCTTTCATTCTCTTAAATATCATCTTGAAAAGGTTGACTTTTCAGTATTTGCTCATATCCAAAGACCTCTTCATATCCTCTTTGATAATGTTTTAAAATTAGTGTTTCTCCTTCTTACCAGAAATGTAATTTTCCTTTTGCGCATCCAGCTTTATTAACGTGGAAATTTGTCTTAACTTGAGCTGACAGTGAACATAAGGCTATGAGTCACAGACTGTGGTAACATCTGTAACACATGCTGACTCAACTCGTCACATCCTGAAGCTTGGTGAGGGTGTCTCAGGAAGTTGTGCATCAACACGTTATCACTCCTTGTGCATCATATTCAAAACAGTTGGTGTGTAGCTTTACACACTCACAACCCATTGCTTTGGGTACAAGAGGCCAAGGTACAGAAGATGTGGCACCCTTTCCAGAATGTGGAAGCTGTCATCTCTAAATGTTGACAACAGAGAAATGAATGACAACAGAGTCACCAGCGTTACAGACATGCAGTACCCTTTGCCATGCAACCATATCTGCCCCCATTACCTCCATTTCAGGTTTCTCTTAAATATGGTCTCTTGGATGTCATCCTTATTTTCTGTATTCAGCACAGGTGAGTTATATTAGTATGCATCATGCACCAATGTCAAAGATCTCTTTACATGTCTGCCTGGCCCACCAAAGACTGACAAAGCTGATTTCAACATAACTGGAATGAGAATGGGAGCAGGACTTTGCCCTGGAAAACCTAATCAAATCTGACTGTGTGTGGAAAGCTCTAGGTCTGAAGACGCTCATAGTGCGTTTCATGATGCATTTGGAACCGTTCTTGGATACATTTCTTCACATGACGCATTCCAGTTGTAATTGAAAGTCAGAATTTTCAATTTCCTACTCACAATATGGCTGCCATTCACAACAACTCAATGAACACTGATAATTTCCTTTGTATATTTTTCATGTTGTGTCAGCCATCAGAGGTGGGTAGTACTCAAGTACATTTAGTCAGTTACATGTACTGCATGTAGTTGTTTTACAGAATACCTTTTACTCTTACTCAGTTACATTTTTGGTCAAAAAATGTAGTTATATCCAGTTGCAAAATTAAAAAAATGATAAATTAAAAAATACCTTATTTTTAATAATGTAAACACAAAATAAACACATATAAACCATCTGAGGTGGAAAATGCAGAAAAAGGAAAAAAAAAAAGGAAAGACTATAGGATCAACGTCAATTTACTAAAATAATCAGGTAATGAGGACAATTACAAGCTGTAGCTGATTCTACTGAGTCATAAAGTACCTACTTCAAGGAAAGTAGACATTTTGCTGTATCACTGCCTCTGTATTTTCAAGAATCCTGTAAAAACATTTCAGCAAAAATATCAATTGCTTTCTGCAGAGTGATGCATCATCACTTTTTATTTGACAGTGACATATTATTTGGGACAAGCATTCCTCCATTACATTTAAAAATAACAGATGCGAGTCCATATATTTTAGTCTCGTTATCCCTTCTTTATGCATGTCCAAATATTCATTATTCACAACACTTCCTAAATCTCTCCAGCAGCCCAGGCCCTGAGTAGAGACCTGGCACAGGCAGTAGTTTTGAATGAGTGTATCAAATTTCATCAGCTCGCCTGTAAATCAATCATAACCTCAGCCCGCTCGATGAAAGGGGCATGAGAGTTAATGCTCCAAAAGCAAGGGGCAACCCTGCAGTGTTTTGGCCATTATCTGATACAGAAGGTTTGGCAGACCATGCAAGTGTTTTGTCAGCAGGATGGGACCAGAACGCGTCACACAGTCAGGATGTCAGTGTAGCTGCAGTAGCAATGTACAGAGCTGGAACTGGTGCACAGGTAAAAAGCAGACCGCTGCTTCACTACACCGCCAGTCAAAAATCAGTCGAAAAAGTGTCTTTTCTTTATATTTTATTTTTTTCCACGTTGCACATTAATACAGAAGACATGCAAACTGTGGAAGAACATGTTAGTAATTAAAGAAAAAAGTTTTCAACAACCTTGAGTATGTTTTATGTCTTAGATTGTCCAAAGTAGCCACATTGAGCTTTGATGACGGCTTTGAACATTCTTGCCGTTCTCTCATCAGTTTCACGAGGTAGTCTGGAACAAATTTCACTTCAGAGGTAAATTAACTGCTTTATGTGCTTTAAATCATCTATTCTGCCTTACTTTGTGTTTCTGTGCAAGGCTGGACAAAAAGCCAGATAGAAACTTCAATATACTGTACCTGTGTTCCTCAGCATAAGATTATTGAGGCTCTTTCGTAATCTTTTTTTGTAAAACTGAAAAGAAACAAATGAACATGTTTCAACAGAGAGGTAACAATACTACTCATTTACAAATATAGCCTCATTCCATTATTGCCTAAGTCATATTTTAAGATTTTCAGGGAAAAGTTAAAATTAATAACTAAATTACAAATTTTCCACTAGCAGCTACTCAACTTGATCCTGCTCAGTTTGGGGGTTTTTCCATCAGAAGTAGTTCCTCGGCCGGGGTTCCAAGCAAGACTGCAGGCTGCTGATTGGCTGGGGGGGACCTCACTGGAAGCGTCTTGAGAATGAGCAGTGGCAGTAAATAGCAAGTGAAGTCAAAACGAAAGCAACAATAAAGATTGGGCTAAAAATTAAACCTTTCCGTGCAAAAGGCCAGGCATAGGCATATTAATGTAGAGCCCTGTCTGTGTGTGTGGGATGGCGAAAGAGAGAGAGAGAGAAAAATAGAGAGAGCAGATGCGCTGGATGCTGCTTCATGGGCAAAGAAGGATTCAATCACTCGTACAGTGTACTATGGCACAATTGCTTGTGGACGTCGGAGCACACAGTGTGCACTGAATTTGCTTGTGTTTGCACAGCGCACAGTGTACTATACCTTCGTGTTTTCACTTCCTATAAAGTGGATTGAATTGGATAGTTACAGTTTGGTTAGATTTAAGCATAAAGCTTAACTTAACTTACGCTGTCAGTTGCAGCTTTGGTTTGGACAAAAGGGTCAAGGAACAGCTAAAATAACAACAGGAGAAAGCACACAAAGAGTATGACGTGGAACATAAATCCTAGTCTCCAATTGGTAAATCAACAATCTTCTCACCTCTGTCTAATGTTATTCCTCCTCAAAAACGTCACCTGGCCCATGTTGTTCGCTTCTTATATCTAAGGATGAACATTGACCTGTAGCAGGGACCATGCCCGTTGGAAACCATTGCCATTATAGGGATTTAAGGTTACATGTGATGACTTACAGTGGGGACAATAAGTATTGGGAAATGTAAAAATGTGCAAGTTCACCCATTTAAAAAGATAAGAGAGGTTT
>JAQQAE010016354.1:0-10577 GCA_029823295.1 Pseudamia nigra
GTCGCTGTTCGGATCAATTTTTAAAATAATTTTTAATAAATTTTTCCGTCGTTCTCCAAATTTAACGGTGTCCGAACCGGTCGTTATCCGAGGTTGCACTGTACAATAAATGAAAACACTGACACATTAAAGTTTATTTATTAAGTTTTTGTTTTTATACCATTAAATTTGATTTGACGTTTAAAACCAAACCAATGTCAAATGACAAAACATGTTTGTGACTGAGGATGAAAACTGTTAAAAACATGTTTGACAATAAATCAATGTGATGCTGGTTTTAATTTGTATTACCGGTAAATGTCAAAAATCCTCAAATCTGATCAACAGCAAAAGAAAAAAATGATCCACAAACCTTCAACAAGTCATGATTCTTCAATTCAAACCAATCATCATCCAAGATGATTCATAATTCAACAGGATACACAGGAAAAGCAGCGGATCAGGGTCGGCGGCCATCGGCCTCCAGGGCCCGGGGCCGTGGACACAGGAGAGACAAAACACAAGAGACAAAACACAGACACTGGACGACGACAACCAGCAAACACACAACAAGGACATCAACAGACCTAGAACAGAGAAGTGGAACGGGGACAGAGACCGGAGACGGGGACCTAGAACAGAGACCGGAGACGGGGACCTAGAACAGAGACCGGAGACGGGGACCTAGAACAGACGTAGAACAGAGACCAGAGACAGAGATCTAGAACAGACGTAGACCAGACACCTGAGACACAGACCGAGAACAGACGTAGACCAGACACCTGAGACACAGACCGAGAACAGACGTAGACCAGACACCTGAGACACAGACAGAGAACAGACCTAGAACAGAGACATGGAACGGGGACGTAGACCTAGAACAGACTTAGAACACAGACCTGAGACAGAGACCTAGAACAGAGACTGAAGATGGAGACCTAGAACAGACACCTGAGACAGAGACTGAGAACAGACCTAGAACAGAGATGTGGAATGGGGACGTAGACCTAGAACAGAGACCTGAGACAGAGACCGAGAACAGACCTTGAACACACCTAGAACTAGAGACATGGAACGGGGACGTAGACCTAGAACAGAGACATGGAACGGGGACGTAGACCTAGAACAGACCTTGAACAGAGACCTGAGACAGAGACCTAGACCTAGAACAGAGACGGGGACGTAGAACGGCCTGTAGAAAGGAGACATAGAACCGGATCCCAGACAGAAGGAGGCACGAAACCACAGGGACGATGCAAGTTCGTGTCACAATGTAAAATAAAAAATAAGACAACGGTAGAGAAAAAAACATCCAGTGACCAAACTACCGTATTTTCTGTTTATATGTCATTATATGTTGGATGTTAGTCGCACGAGGCAAAAAATGTATAATGAAGAAGAAAGACCGTGTATAAGTGGCTCTGGAGAACAGGTCGCATTAGTTCGGGAAACAGGCTTGACCCCAGAAGCGAGAGGTCGCCTCCCGCCTCACCGGGTAAGGTGGGTGTTCAGCTGATGGCAGGTGTGGTCGTCACCGGTAACGTCTACATTTTAAATAGTCAGGGATACAGGTGCAGGTACGAGCCTGCAGCGCCCTCTAGCAGCTGTCAGTGTGACAAACAACCAATACTCGAAATTATTTAATATGTTCGTCGCTCCCCTAGCCAGATTATACAAAAAAAACGCGACGTGTAATCTGGAAAATACGGTAAACAAGAAAAACACAAAACAATGTAACAAGCAAAGAAAAGAAGCAACGAAATGAACCAAAGGGAACAAAAAAGACAAAAATACTCAAATCGTCCTGTTCCTTTAAACTGAATGTCTTTTAAATGTGTAAAACGTGAACCCGTGGTATTTGTCTTTTTTTTTTTTTTCACCCTGGTTGTTGTGTGTGTGTGTGTGTGTGTGTGCGCTTGGCAGGTTCGGTCCGTATGGGATCCCCATCACTGTTTTTCCTCGCCGTGACGACCGGACTCGACCCAAGACGTCTTTGCAGTTGCCATCGGATGCAGGTGAAGCCCCGCCCATCAAAGAAGAGGAAGTGGCGGTGACTCCGCCCTGTCCGTCCTCTTCTCATCCTTGGACATCCAAACCGCCACCGCTGTTCCAGGAGGGGGCGCCGTACCCCCCTCCTCTGTTCATCAGGGACTCCTACAATCAGGCCTTACCTCAGCCGCCGCCGCGCAAGATCAAGCGGCCGAAGCGCCGCTACCGCTGCGAGGAGCCCACCTCCATCATGAACGCCATTAAGCTCCGCCCCCGCCAGGTGCTCTGTGACAAATGCAAAGGCGTGGTGTCGGCAGGTGGGCACCGGGAGGCGCGGCGGGGCCCGGTGGACCTGAGGGGCGAGGAGGCGTCCCGACGGCGGAGGGCACCTGAGGTCCCGCTCTGCACTGAGCTGAAACGGCTGCGGACCGATGACCGGCCGTCACGCAGCGCTGCTGACCGCCGCTCAGCATCAGGGATATGTGTGTCATCTTCATCGTCATCATCAGCATCGTCACGTCGCGTCCTGAGGGGCGTGGCCTCATCCTCGTCCTTGTCATCGTCCTCGGCTAGCCGCATGCGCCTGAAGCTGAACTCTAACAAGGTTCTGTCCAAAGACCGCTCCAAAGCTCGCCAGGTGCTTGACAAACTGGTGAGGACTGCGGCGCCGCCGACGCATCGACGGCCCAAAGACCAGAACCACAGCCAGAGCCCCGATCAGGAGCGCACCGTGACCCGAGCCGCCGCCCTGCAGAACCACAACCAGAAGGTCCACTTCACACGGCGACTGCAGCACCGGAGCACTGCCTCGGCTGCCGTCGGCCCAAGTGCTGCGTTACCGCCCAGAATGCGCCTCAAACCTCAAAGGTATCGTACCGATGACACGGCGCCATGCCCCGCCCCCTCCTCCTCCTGCTCTGCCCCTTCCTCGCCCAAACACAGGCCTGCTTTAAGCCCCACCTCTTCCCCTGCCACAGACATCCCCCCTGCCTCAGACACGCCCCCCTCCTGCATTTCCATGGAGACTGATACAGCCCACCCTGCTGAGGAGGAGGAGGTAGAGTCAGACCGGGGGGTGGAGCCTCCCCCCTCCTCTTCCTCCTCCTCTTCCCTGGACTCCGCCCCCTCAGAGTGCAGTTCCACAGAGACCTTTGACCTCCCTCCTCCTGGCGCAGCCCCCCCTGAGGAGGAGGAGGAGGGAGACGTGAAGCGCCGTCGTAAGTCTTCCTCCTCCTCCTCCGTGTTCTCGAAGTCGGTGACAAAGTGCCGCTGTCCAGACGGCCGCACCGTGTGCGTCGGCGATATCGTCTGGGCTAAAATCTACGGCTTCCCGTGGTGGCCAGCGCGCGTCCTGGGCATCACGGTGTCGCGGCGCGGCGACACGGGGCTGGCGGTGCGGCAGGAGGCGCGTGTCTCTTGGTTCGGCTCGCCCACCACTTCCTTCCTGCCGATCGCTCAGCTGGCACCTTTTCTCGAGTGTTTCCAGTCGCGTTTCGACCGGAAGAGGAAGGGGCCATATCGTCGCGCCATCGCCGAGGCCGCCAGCGCCGCCAAGCAGCTGACGCCCGAAGTCCGAGCGCTGCTCACGCAGTTTGAGACATAGCGCCGTCTCCTGTGGGGCGACCGGGTCCCAGAGCGAATTCAGGTCTCAGGTTACGGTGGGATAATGTTCTTACAACCCGACGCGTCCGTCGAAGTCCAAGAACCAAACGAACTTCTCACCGACGATGTGAGAATAAAGCTAATCCTCTGCATGCGTTTGTGTCTGAACCGTCGGGTTTTTCACATGAATCCGTTTGACGAAACGAGTTGAATATTTTTGTTCAGAAACAACAGCAGAAAATATGAACGAGCCACAAAATGACATCAGATAGTTTTGTAATTTTTTAAAGAAACGAGTCCAAACGAAGTCGCTCGACCGTGACATAGAGTGTAAATGTCTGAAACTAAACCTGCGTCGAGTCGGGTTCTCGCCGCAGAACCTAAACGTAGGACGTTGTCTCTGTGGGGGACGTACCTGGGACGCCCGGTCAGATCAACTCACCTGCCCCTCATGCCCCGCCCCCTCCACTTCTGCCACACCCACTACAGTGAGGGGGCGGGGCCTCAGACTGAGATGGACAGTTCATGCTTGTATTTCCTGTTCAGCAAGGAAGAGGGGGCGGAGCCTCTGGGTCACTTGTCAGTGTTTTTGTTAAGTGGGCGAAGCCTCTGGTTACCTGTTAGTGTTTCAGGGGAAGGGGCGTGGCTTCACCGCGTGGCTCCTTCAAGTGTCGGCGGCAGCGTTTTCACACCGTGGCGTCATGACATCATGTAGAATCAACCCCGCTGCACCGTGGGAAACGTAGGCGATTTCTGGACTGTAAGTCTGGACGTGTATTCGTGCGTTCTGATTGGCTGAACCATCATGATGTCCCAAAGCTGCACCGTGTGTGACGCTGCTCGCTAAGATGTCACATGGTCGCCTTTTCATCAGGTCAGCTGACACGACGCTGTGCTGTGATTGGTCCGTTTGGCGCCGCTGTAGAAGTTTGATTATTTTCAACGTGTCCTGATTTAAAACTCGACAGGAAACTGAATCAGGTTTAAAAACTTTAGACTTTTATTCTAGTGACGCTTTTTAAATAACACCATGCCTTCACTTTTTTCCCGCCTCATTATTTGACATTTTTCTTCATGTTTTTTTTCTTGAAATATTATGAATTTATTATATTTTTTGTGTAAAATTACCTTTTTGTTCCTGTCGTATTTTTTGGTTTATACTCAGTGTCTTTTATCGCAATTTTTTATCTTTATTTCTTTGATATTGACTGTGAAATAATTTTTGTTGTGATATTGACGTTTCTGTTTTGATTCAATCAGATTTTTAATCCTTTCACAGACTCAGTGAAATAAAAATCAGCCACACGTCGGTGTATGTTCAGGTTTGGATTTTTATCTGACAGTGAGTGGAACGTCTGGTCAAAAGTATGGACACACAGACGCCAGTCCAAACTGAAAGAACACATGGAGCGAGAAAATGTGCAATCTGTGAAGAGATGGTGTGGGACTGGAGGGACGGCACGGGATGGCACGGGACTGGGGGGACGGCGCGGGATGGCGTGGGACTGGAGGGATGGTGCAGGATTTCTGATTCAGAATAGTTGAACCAGCTGGAAAAGTGCAAACATTAAATGAACTGTTCAGTGGAGTCGTAATCAAGGGATCAGCGCGCTGTCGTTGCCACGGTAACCACACCTTCTGTTACAGTTCTCCATTTATTATGGGACAAAAATGTATCAAAAAAGCTTAATATTTTAAAAATGAAATTTATAATTATGAAAATCAACATCAGAGATGAAGTGAATAAGACGAACAAAGAGAAGTTTGAACGGTTTGAATCAGACGACACGTGTAGCAGTAGAAACACGACAAAAAACGTACAGAAGAAGATTAAAGACTGAAGACGACGACAATGGGATTGATTCATGACTCATCAATCCCATTAATAAATGACTCATCATTCCCATTAATTATGTAGGAAACACAACCGTGTTGAACGACCGTGGACATGTTTGATATTTCGGACACATTTAGACCCGTTGGTGTCGCTTTGACCACTGTACAAATCCAGAAGATGGCATCCAGCGTGTTCTGTCTGTCCTCTGTCCACTCACCCCAGCCGGTGGGGGACGTGGGTTCTGACCCGCAGCCGTGGGTTCTGCTTAAAGGACGTGAGTGGACAAAGCTAAATGTGTCACAATCTAAAATCTAACACGTGCGCCGTTTCTGTCACAGTGAAAATAATACAAATAAAGAACCAACAGTGGAGGAGGGGGTGTGTCCAGACTTTTGACTGGCTGTGTATTTCATTGAATATTGACTGGGCATCGTGGGAGACTTTTCAGAAGTGGAGAAGGACAGAGTCACTGAAAACTGAAAAATCACCATGACGACGTCTCCGTCGAGTCTGGTCCAATCACAGCGCAGTGTCCTGCCGGCCGATTGGCTCCAGCACCAGTCCTGTCACTTCCTGTTGTTGTTTGTTTTGGTTTTTTCTCTGTTTATACTGTGAACCTTAAAGTGTGTCCAAACTGTGGCTGAGGGTCCCGAACGGGGTCGTACCCACCCAGCAGCAGGACGTTTGAGACCCTGAGCCTCAGTTGAAGACGTGGCTCATGCACAGGGTCGTACGAGCACCGACACAACGACATTCTGAGGTGAGAGAGTGTGTCCGGCTGAGCGGGGTCCGAGTTTTATTTAACCCTCGTCTGGTGCTCGGGTCAAATTGACCCTTTGTCATATATGTGTAAAGAGAAGCTGTGTGGTGGAAACACCAGGGAGTAGAATCAGTACTGGAGTAAAAGGAGGTAGAAGTACTCGTAAAAGTACTTGGAGTAGTGAGTAACTTTACGTCACACAACAGATTCATTTCAGCTCTTTGTTGGTCATTTGTTCATTTTTGTGGATTATTTTATTTATTTATTTTTAACCTTGTTTTGCTCTGTTTTTTCATTATATTGTTCATTTTTGCTCATTTACTCAACTCTTTTTTATTGCTTATTTTTTTGGTTCGTTTTGTTGGTTTTGCAGAACGACTGTTCTTTTTCTTCACATTTGTTCATTTTCTTGGTCCAACTTGTTTGTTCATTTTGTGGATAGTTTTGCTTCTTTTTGCGACAGTGTAGTTTATGGATCCAATGCAGTGAAGAAAGAAACCAAACGACCGCTTGACAGGTGAATGATCCGGCTCAGGAGAACCACATCCTCAGGACCGGACTCCGCAGTCCACCTGCATCTCAAACACAACAAACACTCCTTTGACGACAACCATGTTCACATCTTGTCCAGGGAGGATAGGTGGTTTGAGCGAGGAGTCACAGAAGACATTTTTGTGAATCTGGAATGACCTTCTGAATAGAGGAGGGAGGACGAAGACACCATCTGTCACACCTTTACCGCTCCATGCTGGAATCTTTACCCAGACAAACTGCAGCAAACTTCCTGGGTCATTCAGACCCCTCCCCCTGTCCACAGAGTGAAACTGTCAATGACCCTCCCCTCACACCCCTGTATTGTTCAGGGACAGAGACCCTAACGACCCTGGTCCAGGTGGATAAAGGTTGGATCCTGAGCCACAGAGGATAAATTGTGTTTGTATGAGTTTATGTAGAAGTGAAGAAGCTTCCTGATACATAGACAAACAATCAGTCCAGTCAACAGAAGGAAAAACCACAGACCTTGGTCACGATGACCCGGAGGATGAGAACCTTCACAGATATTGATTATTTTCTTACCTTTTCTGAAAAAAATAGCTCATTTTCTTGGTTAAGATCATTTTCATCCTTTTTTAAAGTATTTTGTTCATTTCCGTGATTGATTTTGTTCCTTTTTGTCCACACGACACGTTTTCTCTTTATAAATATATGAGACAGGGTCATTTTGACCCACCGACCCCAGGAGGTTTAAGTAGAACATGCAGCTGTTTGTGTTTCCAGTCGATCAGTGTCATGTGTGTCATATTCTGTGTTTTCCTGCATGACGAGTGGAAACGAGGTTCACACTCACCCTGCAGGTTGCTCGTCCAACCAGCACGTCCCCCCGATTGGCTCCTCCCCCCTGACGGCCCGGCGGCTGATTTCACTGGTTGGATAGAAAACCTGCGGGGTCTCGACCCCGGACCCAGTCGCTCGCATCGCCGTGTGTGTGAGCGAGAAGCTCCGCCCTGACGGGGCGGTGGACGGTGGCGGTACGACCGTGTGCATGGCGTCCATGTTGTGTTGACAGACTGTTAGACATGAGGACTTACCGTCTGTTTGCAGATCAGAAACAGAACCAGTCGCTGTGTATGTCCTTTTTTTCCTGATGTTTTCAATCTCTGAATAAACGTTCAAACCTGTCTTTGACCTGCTCGTCGTTTGGCTTGTTTTCATTCATCTTCCTGTGCTCACGTTTCGCGTCACGCCGCCGCCGCTGCCTCACGCTCTGATTTTCTCACCTGCAAACAGATGCTGGTAAACGGGGGGGGAGGGGTCTCTGTAGCCGTGCCGGCGTCCCGTCGCGTTCCGTTACGAAACGCTGCGCCGGCGTCCTGTCGCGTTCCGTTACGAAACGCTGCGCCGGCGTCCTGTCGCGTTCCATTGCAAAACGCCACGCCGGCATCGCGTTCCATTACGAAACGCGGCGTCGCGTTCCGTTACGAAACGCCGTGCCGGCGTCCCGTCGTGTTCCGTTACGAAACGCCGCGCCTGCGTTCCGTTGCAAAAAGCTGCGCCGGCGTCGCGTTCCGTTGCAAAACGCCGCGCCGGCGTCCCGTCGCGTTCCGTTGCAAAACGCCGCGACAGAACGCCAGCGCTGTGTTTTGTAAACCAGAGCGGGAGAATTCACCAGGGTCAAACTAAAACTTCCGAGCACGCCGCTTCTCCAACACACGACCTGGAGGTGGCGCTTCTGAGAAACAGGCTGAGGCCTGGTCGCCACGGCAACAGCAGCTGAGGCTCATGGGAAACGTCGTTCACCGCGTACGGTCGAAACCGGACAAAAACGCAAACGTAGGACGACGGGTTTGTTTTTTACAGTTTATGACTTGGTTTTGTTTTCATTAATGACTTTTTTTTTTTGCCAAACATGAAAAAAAAATCAGAATCGCAACAAAAACAACATGAAACAAATCTGGACTTTTTCATTTTTCTCTGATTTTTTTTTATTAATGGTTTTTCAGTTTCTTTTTGAATCATTTTTAAATAATTGTTTGCACTAAAAAAAAAAAACAAAAATCACCCAGAAAAATGACAATAAAATTACTTTTTTTTTCTCTTTGGTTTTTTTCTTCACATTTTTTGTTTTTTCATTCTGTTTCTTAGTAAAAAACTTACAGTAAAATAAATATGAAGAACGCATGATTTTTTATTTTTTCATCTGTTTTTTTTTTCCTCGTGATTTAAATGCGACTTAAAAACGTCACATAAAGATCAACCACATTTGGTAATTTTTCAAAATTTGTGTATTTTTATCACATTGAATCATTAACATGTGAAACAGATTGAAACTAAAAAAATACAACAAAAAAAGTTGTTTTTAGTGACAAGGTTCAAAAACAATGACTTAGTTTTTTTGCCTTTTTATCACATTTGTTTTTCGAGTTTTCAACATTTATTGACATTTTTATCTTGTATTTTTTTTTATAAATTGGATTATTTTGTACATTTTTGTTCCCTGCTTCCTTGCTCTCTTCCGTCCTTCGTTGTTTCCGGTAAATGCCACGATGGTTTACAGAAAATAAATGTCAAACTATGACATTTTCTCCGTTTACTCCCTTCCTTGTTTCCTCACTTTCTTCCTTTCCTTTATCTACTTTCCTTATTTCCTCTTCTGTTTTTCTTATTTCTTCCTCCCTTCCTTGTTTCCTTCTGTCCTTGAGCCCTGGTGATACAGACTCAACTATCTGCAGCAGAATAAACTTACCGTTATTTCCTTTCCTTCCTTCCTTTCCTTCCTCCCTCCTTCCTTGCAGACAGAGGGGTCCGGGTTGTGACTCATCCTTCGTCGTCGTTTCCATGGTCACCGTCCAAACACATGAACGTGTTTCAGTCCAGACGACTCGTCGTTCGGTTTCGTGTCGAAGTCGCGTCATCGTCGTCTTCTGTTTGTCGCGAACCCTGACCCTGACCTTGACCCCGACCCTTCGCTACGATGAGATAAAGGATCGAACTATAAACATGTTCTGGTCACATGACATTGTTTTATACCATCATTTAAACAATTTTACAAGTGACAAAAGTAAAATAATTTTGGATCAAACGTCTCGGTGTGAAACATGACATACATGATGAAAAACCAAATGGTTGTTGCAGCCGAGCGTCGTAAAGACGTGGAACGGACTGAGGAGCAGGTCACGACCTCGTCGCCACTTCCTGTCGTCGGTACAATGACGTACGTTAGAAGTCAGGTCCCTTTGGTCAAAACCAGAAGGGGCGGGTCCTAGGCCCTCTGTGGGTGTGTCCGTCCAGCACCAGACAGGAAGTGGCAGGTGTCAGATGAAGGTCCTGATGTCATCGTGTTTACGTTGTAGAGACGCGGCGTTGGCTCACACCGATGACATCACACTCATCTCTTCATCTGCATCAACAGCAGTGACCAGAAGACGTCGCCGGTCCCGCGTCCAACTCTGATTGGCTCAACGCCTGACGATGACATCACCATTCTCACACCTGTCTCTGTCTCTCCACAGTTGCTGATGTGCTGCCATTGGCTGAAAGACTGTGGGCGGAGCCGGAACGACTGACGATCAATGGCATGAACTTAACCAATAATGAAGAGTTTATATTTCTAAAGGGAGCTTTTCCATGGATACCGCGTTCAGTGTCCACCATCAATCAGGTCACGTCTGAAGTTTAACTTGCGTCGTCCAATCAGCTCACAGCCAAGCAACAACCAATGAGCTCACAGCGTACTACATGTGAACTCTGGTCTCCATGGAAACAAGAGTTTTCATGTTGATCTGCAGGTGAACACAGGAGATATGTCACCTGATCAGGTGTCCACTGAGACTTTAGAGGAGTGAGACCTCCTGCAGAGATAGGACACGTCCACTGAGAACGGAGAGGAGTGAGACCTCCTGCAGAGATAGG
>JAQQAE010016356.1:0-11785 GCA_029823295.1 Pseudamia nigra
AAATTGACACCAAGATAAATAATTTCACAACTTTTTCCACCTTTAATGTGTCAATTTTTTACATCACAAAACCTGGCATTTGAACAGGGGTGTGTAGACTTTTTATATCTACTGTATACAGTCTATGGTCACGACCCACAAGTGGGTCACAGGAGAATTTATTTGGGTATGTAATTGAAATTTAAATGATTGAATGAAATATGCTATGTTAGTCAGAATGAGTATTTTAATCATAGTATCTTTTGGCGTGTATTATGCATGAAAACCTGTAAGTTTGATCAATTATATCCTTTTGCCTCTGCATGAAAAAGTTATGGCCGTTCTCAATGTGCAGGAATGAGTAAGTTAACACAAAGATATAACTTTTAGCATAAATTACCTGCAAGCATTGACTGATCTTTGCATCTAGGCAGTTGCAAGATGTTTCATTTTTAGATTTTCACCACAAGTGGCAAGACACATTTTCATTTCAAGTAAGCAAAAATTAGTCTTGTACTGAATATTTATATTCCGTATTGTTTGTATTATTCTCTGTTACCTTTACCTAAATGCAGCTATTTAATATTAAAGTGTTTATTTGTATTCAAAAGTACAAACATAAAACAAATATACAATTTATTTAGCCTGCCTCTCTTCAATATGGGCCATTTATCTGCTATACTGTAGATAAAAATGTAAGCCTTGTCATACTATTAACAGCAGACAAAATGGTCAAGAACATTAATTAATGCAAATACACTCCTCATGATTTGTGTTTTTGGGAACCATTGGTGTAGACAATTAACACACACTCGATAGCCCACTAAACCTAATTGTTGTTTTATTGTTATTCCTATGAATGATGTTTAAAGCCTGTTTCTTCTGCCACAGGTCTGAGAAGGAACCTAAACTGATTCAGAACTCGACAAAAACATCAGTGAAGCTGAGCCTTGTCTATTACTACAAGTACAAACTGAATGTCACAGCATTCTACAACCACACCCTGTCACCATCAAAAATACTTACCTTCACCCCTTTCAAAGACAGTACGTCATCATTATATTGCTCTCTTTGTGCTCTTGTTGTTTTTGTTTTAATGAATCATTGAAGATGCCACTGCAGCAGCAAATACACCAAAAGGAGTAAAATGTAGACTACTGGTTAGGAAGTCAGAGATACATTTACCGTTTTATGTTGTGTTTCACGAGCATTCACTCAAGATAACTTATGAGCAGAAGAACTTATGAGAAGTGGGTAATACTCAGGTACATTTACTTGCGTAGTAGATTTGATTTCTGAGTAGTTCTGCAGAATACTTTTTACTCCTTAGTTATATTTGTGATGAAAAGATTCTTTATCTAACAGTTATTGTGCACAACTTATCTGAAATGTAATTATCTAATTTTAGTCATACTTTATTTATTTCTGTCTGATATCTGGCCAAAACAGTTCAATATTATAAAGGTTATGGCTAAACAAAGGGTTAAAGACATGAATGTAATAGAAGCCAAATTCACAAAATACATACAACCAACTGCACTTGATAAAGGATATACTACTTTTTCCCCTCAGAATGCACGTATGTGACAATGATTGATAACTAGATTTAACCTTTCTCAAAATAATTAAATCAGAGCCTCATAATTGCAAGATAATATGTACATCATTTGTTTTTACTTTTGTGAATGTAATGCACTTCCATAGATACAGTATATCATCAAAATCTATTAAAAATCCTGACCTTTAGGTGACAAAACCAAGTAAATTGAATGGGGTTTAAAGTGCCCAGGTCCACGTATTAATGTTTTGTGTTTTTTTTTTTTTGCAAGCCACAATAGGTCCTCCAGAACTCAGACTGACTGGATGTGGCCACTGCATTAAAATAAATATTTTGCTACCCACGTCAGAAGAGGACATTGAGAAGATATACTTTCCAGAATTCAGAATTTCATGGAGAGAACATGACAAAGACATGCTGGTAAGAAACGCACAAATCAAAGGCAAAATGAACAAAATACGCACCTAATTAACAAAATATTCCACGAAATAAACAAAAAACTGACTTAAATTGGCATCATTAATAAAATGATGACTAAATGAACAAAACAATTAAAGAATGAACAAAAATATACTGAGCAATAAACACAACTATCATTATTTATGTAGAGACAAAAATATTGCATATCATCTAAACTTAAACTTTGATTGGGAGGGAGACAAATCCCCTCCATCTGCACTGAAATTTACACTTGTGTTATTGTGAATAATTAGGTAAAGGAGCACAAATAAACAGAATCAAGAAAAACTATTAACTAAACTACTAATTGAAGAAAATAATCAAGGCTGTGCAAAAATTAACTAAATAAACACAAAAATCTGTATAAACAAACAAAATAATCTAGAAAATGAGCAAAATTGAACAAAATATCCAGGAAAAATTTCAAAAACAAACAATATAGTCAAAAAAATTGTAAAAATGAACAAAATAATCTAGACGTGAGCAAAAATGAACAATAATCAAGAAAATAAAAAATAAATAAATACATGAACAAAATGAGCAAAAGTAGGCTAAATAAGGAGCGGAATGAGCAAAATATACCAAATAATCAAAAAATTAACAAAAATGAAGAAACAAAACAAGAAAAAAAAGAAAACATAGTACAAAATGCACATTTTATATATAACACTCACCCCATCCGCGATTTCCAGGGGTGGGGTGGGTGAATGATGGTTAATGTTTGTTACAATACAAACAAAAATGACAGCAGTCTTCTACATAGTAAGTAACGAAGTACTGTATATTATTTTAGTTGCCTGTTCCAAATTGAATCCAAATTACAAATTGAATCCTTTGTATTTCAGTAAATATTTGACTCAGTTGGAATTCCTGAAAGTTATCTTACTGAATAAGAGTAGGCTCTTAGCATCACCTGTGCATTGTTCAATTTTGAAATTGTTTTTTGGTGGTGGGTTGGTAGTTTGCACCAGTTCTGAAAATCAAACCATATCTACTGTATATGCACACAGTGCTATGACAGATGGACAAAAAAATACACAGAGGGTCACAGGTAAAGCCAGGGAGAAAGTAACATCTCCTTGTTTGACCTGCAGGAGTCTGTCGTAACACCAAACAAGACTTATACGCTTGACAACTTAATGCCAGACACAAACTACTGCATCCAAGCGAAAATGGAGACAATGATAAACAAGAACGTCCAGTCATCAGAATGGATCTGTGCCTTCACGAGCATCCTGGAGGCGAGAAGAGGTGAAGTCAAGTCTTTTATTTTGTGTTAAACATAGGAGATTGTTCAATTAAATGATGAGACTGTGCTTATGAGGATAAAAAACATGGTTCACAGTCACGCTGTGTTATATTTTAAAGCTGGGGTTTTCACACACAACTGTTATAAGTTTTCCTTAGGTGAATAAATTCACTGCTAGTTACTGCCAGGAGTGCATGTGTTTTGTTAAGGTGTCAGAAAATGATTATTTTAAAAGTTAAGTTGATCATTTTTGTGAAATTGTACAAATCAGCAGCTGAATCTTTTTGTCCATTAACTGAGGTGTAGGTTGAACACTGCATGTCATGTACAGTACATGTGTTTGAGTGACACAAAACATTTAGTGAAGGCAGAGAGGATGTCCAAGATGATGAACGTTCTGGACACCAATGCATGTCAAAAACTTCTGACAATGTTCAACAAATTGAACAAATCGTTTGAAACTAGAAAAAAGCACTATGCATTTGTGCACAGAGAGACACAGTACGGTAAATATTGTGAATGATCCAAATCTGAAGTCGTTTTATGACTTCATTTGGACTCTTATACTTTTACTTCACCCAGATGATGTCAAATCATTTTCCGGTTATTTTGTGATTAAGATTAGTTCTGTAGCCATATTGGTTGCTGGGATATCATCAAAAAGGTATTGCGGATATGAAGTCATGTTGTGCCTGCAGCATGACTTCATAATATTCTGGTTATTTTGAAACCAAAGTCACTTCTGCAGCCCTAATGGTTATCGAGATATGATAAAAAATATGTTTTCCAAGATTTCTTGGGTGACCTTGACCATAACCATGACTGATCCACCTCAGAGGTAAATCACCTCGACATATGCACCTGAGTTATATTCCCGTTGAGTTTGTTGAAAATCCGTTGTCCCGTTCTTGAGTTATCCTACAGACACATAGATGCACACAGGGTAATTAATCAACTGGAAAAAATCTCTCATCGGGATATAATTTTCTGTGTAGTTTCTGTTGTTACAGGTGTAGTTGCTGCTCTTGTGGTTATCGTTAGCAGTGCTGTGATCGTCTTGGTGTACGGCTTCTACTACACTGGATTCATCTGTAAACCGAAGGCTGCACTGCCCAGAGTTCTGATTGTAAGGACGTGTTCTTTTTCAATTGTGCAACCATTTAAATTTGCAATGCTATTTTCAGCTATGGACCCATTATATTAATTCTGTTATAACCAAAGACAATCATGAGGAATTAGATAACTTTCTTGGCTGAGGTAAAAACAGAATATGTTTTAAAGTATGATACATTGCTATGGAGAAATTTGCATTGTGTTACTCATACTTCCGCCTACTTCATGCCTTTTTTCTTCAGATTGATCTCATATGACAGATGAATAAACACTATTCCCTCCAAGCATATATCAGCATAATTCTATTTTCAGCTCTCCTGACAAATTCCTTGTTTAAAGAAGCAGCTTTGATGTAAACAACCTCTGTGTTCATAAACCCTATACATATTTGATCCTACCAGTTCAGTCTGTGAGACTTCATTCCACGGGAAAGGGAGGGGCATTCACCCTGCTGTTAGTAGCTTAGATGTCTTAAAGATAGGTGCTTCTTTATGTTGATTCAGCATTTAGAAAATGGATTCTTTGCAAGGTTACGTTGTTATGCTCTGTGGTTAATATTGACAATTACCAACAAACACTGTGGAGCTGGTTAGCTTATTCTAATGTTATGTAATTACCTATATATAATGAGACTGAAAGAATCTATTGGGAAAAACATGGTAAAAATTATACATTCATTGAATCAAACATAGAATGTACCTGTACATGTACCAGAAACTGAGCTAAATCAAACACTTTATCACTGAACAGCTACTAAAGTCTACATTCATCTGACAATTTATTATGAAACCTACATACCTACAGTTATGATATAGCGGACAGTAAAACATTAAATGCATTTGATTTTCATATTCTCCCAAGTCACACAAGTGGCACTTGTTACTCTCCTCTGCAATTGAATGGTGGTGTCCAGTTTCCACAGCCAGAGACTAAATCTGAGCTGCACACAAATAGACTATGCTCTGGATGGTACATTAGTTTCATCAGACTATATGTCCTCAGTTTTGGTTTGGACAACTTCCTCTGTTCATTTTTGTTTATGATTCTCAAACAACCTTAATTTCATTTAACACTCCCAACATTTATTAATATTAAGATTTATTTCTACAATCTTGATTCCAAAAAACTTGGGATGTTGTGTAAACTGTAAGTAAAAACAGAATGCAAATCTCATAAACAGTAGAACATAAACAACATATCAGATGTTGAAGCTGAGACATTTTACCATTTCAGTGGAAGTATTAGCTCATTTTGAATTTGATGGCAACAACACATCTAAAAAAAAAGTTGGAGTGGGGCGATGTGTACCATTGTGTAGCATCCCCTCTTCTTCTCACAAGTGAAGTGAGGAGACCTGGGAAGTGAGGAGACCTGTTGCCAGAGTTTTAGGAGAGGAATGTTGTCCCATTTTTGTCTGATGGCGAGAAATGCATTATGTGCTGTACACCAGTCTCATCAAATATTTTTCCCTTGAATAATTATTTTAAAAGGCTCAGCTGATTGTTTTTTCCAGGTGTGTTATCAGACATGTTTATGAATCTATTTCACAATTGGAGCATGTCACCCTTACATCACACCCGAGGCCACTGTCTGCACTCCCAGGAAACAGTGTAATGAGGGAATTGTTATTTCCTACTGATCTTGCAGTATCTGACTAAATCAAGTATGGTAGAGTGTGAATTACAAATGTGACATCTTTTCTCTAATTGCGATTTGTGCACAAACAGTACAAGAACATATTTCAAGCTAATGCAGCTAATAAATCAATCACAGCCATGTAATACCAGCCAGAATTATAGCTTCTTCTTTTGTGTTTTTTCTTTATGTAATATTGTACATTGATACAGAAAACTGTGAAATGATGTAGTAAACCGAAAAGTGTTACATAGCCAGAACATGTTTTATATTTCAGATTGTGCAAAGTGGCTACATTTAGCTTTAATGACAAATTTGCACACTGGCATTTTCTCATCAGATTCACCAGGGTCACCTACAATGGTTTTCAGTTCACAGGTGTCTGTGTCAAGAGTTAATTTATGCCATCATTTAAAGAAATGATGGACTGTCTTTTCTCTTTACTTAACTGGGTGTTTCTTCCAATAACATATGCTTGTAGTGTAGTTTTAGTAGCACTGATTAGGCTACTGACTCTGTACCTCCCCTTCCTCTGCACAAGGCAGTTGATGGTCTAAAGCAGGGGTGCCAAAGTCTAGTCCTCGAGAGCCCCTGTCCCGCATGTTTTCCATCTGGCTCTTCTCCACTCACTGAATCTTCCAGCTTCTGAGTGACTGAACACACCTGATCCACATCATCAACAGTGGGTAGGGCAGAGCCAGTTGGAAAACATGCAAGATAAGGGCTCTTGAGGACTGGACTTGGGCACACCTGATCTAAAGCACATTAAGAAGGCAAGAAATGGCACAAATTAACTCTTGACAAGTCATGTCTGTGAACAGAAAACCATTCCCAGTAACTATGTCATGACAGAATGCCACAAGTGTGCAAAGCTGCCATCAAAACTAAATTCTCACAATGGTGCTACCTTTAGGACTTCCTGCAAAATAGTCACTCCTCTGGTTTGTCCAACATTTCCATATTTGTTTCACACGATGGATTTGCTGTTTTTGCCAGTACCGTCGACAGATTTGTCTCTAATGCTTCTCTCCGTCTCTTTTTGCACTTTAGACAGCTCTGACACAGGACTACACCCTGACACCAGAGGTGACCATCCCTGACCACATCTACATCCACACAGAGACAGAAAGACAGAAGAACAGCTCCAGAACAACACATCTTCCAACCGGGGGTGACTCTGAGGACGAAGATGAAGAGCAGGACGATGAGGAGGCACACCTCTACATAGACCGAGATATTGACCTTTCCTCCGGCATTAGCTCTGGCCAGGAGTCTCGTGATGTGTCAGGGATCAGCAAGCCAGTGGCATCGGTGGACTCTGGGAACTTGAGTGGCAGGATGTCAGCTGAGTCGGAGGAAGAGAAAGAAGAATCTAAGGCTAAAGAAGAGGGAGCAGAGGACTCTTTTAAGCATGACAGGAACCAAAGTGGGGAGACGGGTGAGCTGGAGGAGGTGGAAATGGAGGTGCAAGTGTGTGAAAACTCAGGAGATGTTAATCTGTTCTCAGTCACTCTTGGTGCGCTGGACACATACAAGGAGGAGGAAGAGGAGGGTATACAAAACTTCCTAAAAAAATTTTCAGAGCCCTCATTTCCTGTAGAGTTGAAACAGACTCATGGTTACACAGAGTCACAAACAGGGCCTCAGTCAGATGACGCAGGAGCAGCAGGTGTTAATGAGAGTGGATATCAATGCAAAGAGGCACACACTCGGACTGATGGACCACAGAGGGAAGGTGAGGAGGAGGAGGAAGAGGAAGAGGAGGAATTCTCAGAATATATGAGTCATTGATGATCTATTGCTCTGATGTGTGGTAGAGCTGCCCTTGACCAAAGATTTTTATGTTCAGCTACCCATTTGGTATTCATTTTACTTATTTATATTTGCTTAAGGGTTAGAAGGAAAATAATTTTATGAGTAACACTGTGAACACTGCCACAGTTCTTCTGTTTTCCATCTTTCTTAAATCTAAGGCAGCTAAAAATGTGATTATTTGCACTATTACTGTATTGTTGCTGGAACGACACAATGACAGTTGTCTATTTTGGCAGTTATGAAGAAAAAAATATATATAGATACACTATCAGTTAAAAGTTTGGACACACCTCATCTTTCAGTGCTTTTCACCATTTTCGTTAATCCTTCAAGAACTGTGAAAGAACATACATGGAGAAAGGACATGCATGGAATTATCTAGTAAATTAAAAAAGTGATAAACAACGCACATTTTTTTTTAGATTGTTCAAAATGGACACATTTAGTTTTGATGATGACAGCTTTGTGCACTCATGGCATTCTCTCATCAGATTCACCCAAAATTGCTTTCAAATCATAGGTGAGGTAATTTTTGTCGTTTCTTGCCTTCTTATTGTGCTTTAGACCATTACTTGTCTTGTGTAGAGGAAGGGTGGGGACCGTGAGTAGCCGTATTAGTGCTACTACAACTATTGTACAAATCCTTATTTCTTTCAGTAATAATGGACTGACGGAAAGACAGTCCATTGTTACTTTAAGAAATGAATGTGGATGTCTTCCATATTAATGTGCAATGTTAAAAATGATTAGAACCCCAGAGACCCCAACTTAGGCTATGGGGAATTGGGGACCCCCAGAGTCCAGTTGCTTCACACCAAAAAGCATAAAACACTGCACTAACTGCATAAAAATACAGTACGTAATAATGCACATCAAATTAAACAGGAGAAACCCATCTACATGGATGTGTTAGTCATATTTACACATACCAAACACAGTTGCAACACCAAGCAAATTCCATCCATCCATCCAATTAATAATCAAATTTCAAAGTCCTATATTAAGAGACTGGGGCTTAAGAGGGGGGGGGGGTGTGTCCAAACTTTGACTCACAGTGTATCTCGACACCATACAGATTACCTGTTTCTTAAAAGGGACCCAAATGTGTTTGGCATCCGGTAATCAATCATTCCTCTTTTCTGTACAAAAAGGACAGTCACAAGATAATTTACTGCTGGTGGCCTCAAACAAATCACTGGCTTAGATCTGGAGTTGTTCCTTGGTGCTGCATACAGTAGCAGCTGCTTCTAAGACATTCAGTATGGAAGGCGCTTACCTGAACTGTGTGTTGAACTCTTTGGTTGCTGATGTTAGTTGACTGCTTTTCCGCCCCAGAAAACAGGCAACGAAAATCTGGAGCAAGCATAAGGATTTTTGTATAAAAAGTAAGCCTGGATCCTCTTCAAAATAGGGATGAGTTTTAATGCAATAGTCAGGTCTGGTGCTACTGTGTCAAATGTCCTGTTTTTTTAAATCACAATTGCGATCATCGTGGATGTAAGAATCAGTTCACACAGAAATAGCGTTAACTGATGTCAACAAACAACCAGCTCACACCACAACACAAACCTCACCTAACTAGTCAAGCAGGTGCTTAAGGAATACTTTGATAGACGTCTGCCAACTTTTACAAACCTCAGTTCCTATGAATTTGGGACATTGTGTTAATGTAAATAAAACAGAATACAGTAATTTTTAAATCCTTTTCCACCCATATTCAAATGAATACACTACAAAGACAAGATAGTTAATGTTCAAACTGATAATCTTTTTTGTGTTTTTGAAAATATTCACTCATTTTAAATTTGATACCTGCAACACACTCCACCAGAGTTGGGACAGGGTCGTGTTTACCACTGTGTACCATCACTTTTCCTTTTAACAACACTCATTAAGCATTAAGAAGGTGAGGACACTAATTGTTGAAGCTTTGTAGGTGGAATTCTATCCCGTTCTTGCTAGATGCTTCAGTTTCTCAATGGTCTCTGTCATATTTTGTGCTTCATAATGCATCACACATTTTCAACAGGTGTGCATTGCAGACCGGCCAGTTTAGTACCCCCACTCTTTTACTGCGAAGCCACGCTGTTGCAACGTGTGCAGAATGGCTTGACATTGTCTTGCTAAAAAAGACACTGCTTGGATGACAGCATATGTTGCTCCAATACCTTTATGTACCTTTTAGCATTAATGGTGCCTTCACAGATGTGCAAGTCACCCATGGGGAGCACCGGCACACCCCCATACCATCACAGCTTTTGAACTTTGTGCTGATAACAATCCGGAGGGTGCTTTTCCTCATTAGGACTGTGGTGGTGCAGTGGGTAGCACTTATGCCTCACAGCTAGAAGGTCCTGGGTTCAATCCCAACACCAGATGGTGGGGCCTTTCTGTGTGGAGTTTGCATGTTCTCCCCATGTCTGTGTGGGTTCTCTCCAGGTTCTCCGGCTTCTTCCCACAACCAAAAATATGTACTAGGTTAATTGGTTACTCTAAATTGTCCATGGTTGTGAGTGCAATTGATTCTCTGTCTCTAGAGTCATTAAATTGTGAAGTGCCTAGAGATAATCAGTGATTATGATTGGCACTATACAAACAATTGAACTGAATTTGAAAATTTAGCCTGAATAACACAACATCTATGATTTCCAAAAACAATTTGAAATGTGGACTTATCAGACCACAGCACACTTTGCAGCAGTCCATCAGATGATCTCAAGTCCAGAAAAACTGGTGGTGTTTATGGATGCTGATATATGGCTTTCACTTCACATAGTAGCATTTTAACTTGTACTTCTTAATCAATTAATTTAACATTTTTAAACTGTTAGATTAATTGCTCACACAGTTGTTCACAAAGTGGTGAACCCTGACATATCTTTGCTTGTGAACAACGGAGCATTTCAGGGATGCTCCTTTTACACCCAGTCGGACACTCACCTTCCAAACAGGTGTTTTTTGAGCATTCCTCAACTTTCCCAGTCTTTTGTTGTCCCTGTCCCAGCTCTTATGGAACATGTTGCAGGCATCAAATTCAGAATGAGCGAATATTGGCAAAATAAAATTGTTTGAATACTGAATATCTTGACTTTATAACATATTCAGTTGAATATGGGCCGAAAAGAATTGACCAATCACTGTATTCTGTTTTTATTTACATTTTACAGAATGTCCCAACTGCACTGGAATTGGGGTCTGCACTTTTCTGCACTGCTTATAGAGATTTTTAAACTGCCAAAATAAAAGTGTAAATAAAAGAGTTGGAGAACTATTACTGTTCACATAATAATGTTTTTGCTAGTATTTCTGCTTTGTTAGTCTTTGTGTATGTTTGAATGTTGATTTTTTTTTTAAGTAAGAGGGCCTGTACTAGAAATGCAACAACACATTTTACATGAATTCATAGTACAGCACAATAACTATCGATTTTGACAGAATGCCTGCTCAGGGAATGCAATCATGTGGTTCCTTCCTGACTTTGTTTATGTCAGCAGGGGATATACAGTGTCTTGCAAAACTATTCATACCCTTGGATGTTTTCACTTTTTATTGCAGTATAAAATAAATCATTGTCAATATAATTTACCTTGTTTGACAATAATTTACAAAAAACAAATCTTTAACACTTATGTCACGAAATATAAGTGTTTGCATAAGTACTCATACCCTTTGTGTAGACTCACTTTTGACCACAATGACAGCATTCAGTTTGTGTTGGTAGCTCTCAGTCAGCCTCACACACCTCAACACCACAATTTGTTCACTATTCTTCCTTGTAAAACTACTCAAACTCTATCACATTGGACAGAGATCAGGAGAAAATAGTCCTTTTCAAGTGCAGTCTCAAATTCTCTTGAATTGAGATCTGGGCTCTGACTCGACTCCAGAACATTCAATGTAGTCTTTAAACTATTTTTGTGCAGTTTTTGCTGTTTGCTTCAGGTCATTGTCTTCCTGGAAAGTAAATCTTCTAGATA
>JAQQAE010016357.1:0-11784 GCA_029823295.1 Pseudamia nigra
TACCGGTCATGATCATTCAAGATTTTTTCCAACCACAATTTTTCTTCGAAGATGATGGTTCCCCACTATCCTTATATGACTTGTTGCCAGCTGAAACAATTATCCAATGGGAAGCTCGTACCTATTTGCTCAGTTAAATCAGGGTGGTGATCTTTTTTTTGGCCAGGCTCTGTTTAAGTCAGTTTTATTTGCACTTGGCTCATGGGGATGGGGCTAATTGTGGCTTATGATTATGATTGTTTGGTTTAAATATTCAGATTCAAATTTAGAATTCTACTGGTTCATGAGCCGGGATGAAAACGTTTTAGCTTGACTGTGACTAGCATGACCTGTGATGTCGTAAGTTATGAATAGAGTACAAGTTTTTCCACAGGATATTGTGTTGTGTGGATTTTGTAGGGCGTGCAACACTGAGCTACATCATATTTTTACATCTTTAATTTTACAACACAAAGTTCATATGGACCTCAAAGCCCAATAGAGATGCTTTTTCACACGGGACCTTTACAATACTTGCTTCTTATTGAATCTACAGTGATGTGTCTTATCTGTTTGTGGCATTGCTTTCCTGTGAAATGCATATGTTTTTAAAAAAGTCAATTTTTCATGAGCTCTGTTTAATCAATGCAGTTTCCTGAAGGTTTTTAATAAAAAGTTATTTATTTTAAGATGGGGTGGAATTTTCTCAGTCGATAAAGGAAACTCAGTCCCCCCCGTTTTTCGAGATACATGCTTTTCTCTGACCAAGAAGGGTAGTAAATCTGAATGATAACTAAATATCAGAAAAATGAAACATAGCGGAGTTATAGTGCCAGGGTAATGCAGTGGAATAGAATAATAAATCTCCATAAAATGGAAATACTCACACACATTATAAATATATAATGATGTAACCCTCTAAAATGCATGTACATTTACATTTCTCCATGTTTGTGCTTTGGTTCTTCCACATCGTCTGTGATTACATGTAGCCAGAAAAACAAGACACTGAGCTGTTTAAACATGTGGGGCAGGTTTTTGGTGTGCCATAAATATGCCTTTGTAGGTCAGGAGTTGGGTTACTGCGAAGGGTCAGTGGCATCTGAAAGCAGATCTGTAAACTATGACCATACGTGAAAGAAAACATCCACATTTGTATATCCTGGAAGTGTGTCTGTTTTTTTAATCTGGATGATTAAAGGTCAGTTTACGTCAGTGATGTGCTTGACTTACAGTACATGTACCTGTGGATTTGTTCAAGTAAGGACAACTTATTTCCTGTGCGTCTGTTTCGTACTGACACCTAGTGTTAATTAATGAGACGACGACATAAAAATGGGGCAAGGTTGCTTCATGTGATCAGTGTGTTATGCAAATTCTTGTGAGTTTCCAACGATTTATATGTAAAATGTGCTTTTTGGAGAGACAAATAGTACTATCAGTGACGTTTGCAGGGGATCAGATGTTGAAAAGGTGTTATCCAAGGAGCTCTGTACTCATATTTCACCAGTAAATTTGAATAAATGTTTTTCAGATACTGCTTTTATGCATCTCCAGTGTATCAAAAGAGGGGAAGATTTCAATATTGCTTCCTGGGTTTTCATTTATAACATTTATTCACATTTCTTTTTCTTTTTTTTGCCTTGATAATAAATAGTGCTGATTAGGGTGTTTGTCAGCGCTCTCGCTTGTTTTGAGGTTGTTTCCTGAAAACCCAAGTCATCTGCAAGAGCGAGTGAAGATTGAAGAAAGCAATGCGTGAGAAAAGCAGTTGGCCTAGGCCGGCATGTGCTGCGTTTTTTAATCAGAGAGGAAACAGGAACTGATGTCAGTAGGTCACAAACAGGATGCTGTGATTATAACACAATGAAAATGCTTGGCGATGCTATGGAGACCCAGAGGCCAAAGAGGAGAGCCCTAGCATGTGTATGTCACTACCATCAAGTGTGAATAGGAAAGTATGTCTGCTTACAGGTGTGATTAAGAACATGGTGGAATGTGGTGTAAGTGCAATCACACCAAAACCTGTGGTGAGTAGAATAAACACAAAGTAAATGTACAGTATTATAATTACTCAAGTAGAAATATAAAAATAAAAAGTACTTGAATAAAAGAATATCTGTAGTGAGTAACTTCATAATGTGGAATTATTATGCTGTAATATACTGTATTTGAACAGGCTATTTATCTACAGGGAATAACGATGCACAGTGCATATTAATACAGCATCAGATCCAGAACCAGGTCACTGTAAAAATTTATAATGTTACAAACTGGATGACACATTCATTTTTACTTATTTACTTATTTATTTTTTTGCTCATTTTGTCCATTATGTTGTTTATTTTTTATTATTTTCTTGATCATTTTGTGTATTTTGTTGCTTGTTCTGTTGACTTTGGTTGGAATATATACATTACATTGTTCATTTATGTTTATTTACTTGATTATTTTGATAATTTTTTGCTCATTTTGTTGTTAATTCTATTGATGTTTGTCAAACTTTGCACATTATATTGTTCACTTTGTTTATCTACTTGATTATTTTGATAATTTTTGCTCATTTTGTTGATTATTGTTTTGAATTTTGTTGGACTTTGTGTGTTATGTTCGTTTTTGTTTACTTACTTCATTATTTCGATAATTTTTGCACATTTTGTTGCTAATTCTGTTGATTTTGTGAAGTATATTGTTCATTTTTTAACTTTTTGTCTATTTTGTTTATTTCTACTCATTTTATTGTGGATATTGTTGAGTTTTTTCCCCCCAATAATGTGGGATAATTGTTCATTTTTGTTCATTTTGGTGTTGTGGTTTCCTCCAATTTGTGCCCATTTTGTTTCGTCTCATTTTATTGTTTAATTTTTTGGTTTATTTTTCTCATACTCACTGAGATGAGTGCTCAAATGTAACTCAGAGTAAAAAATATGCAGACAAACAAGTACTCTCAGAAGGACATTTCACTGAAAAAAGCTATTCAAGTACATATAATGCAGTAAATGTACTTGAATACTACCCATCTCTGAAGATGATACATCTGAATGTGAAAGCAAGCATGTTTTTTTCAAGACCGGCTGGTAGCCTTGGTGTAAAATTATTATTATTTTTTTGCACACACGCACAAAGCCTTCGATGAGAATGCTTGGGTCAACAGGATGTGTGTGAGGGGAAAAGCATCCAGATTCTGTGCTGAGTGTTGATTGGTGCTGATTAGGGGCGCTGACTGTCACAGGATTTCTGTTAATTGGAAGCAGAAGACGTTCACATTTCCTGAAGCAGATGATGCAAACCGACCAGGACAAATTTTCAGACTCATCCATGGATGATGTCTCTAGTACATCACAGTATCTTTTGTACATTATCAGTCAGAATTTGGACACACCTCCTTCAGTGTGTTTCTTATTTCCAACATTGTACAATAATACTGAAGACAAAATGTTGGCAGATCATGTATGGAATTACGGAATGAGCAAAAAAGTGTTAAACAACCCAGAACATGTTTGATACTTCAGAGTGTCCAATTTAGAGACATTTAGCTTTAATGACAACTTTACATTCTTGTCAGATTCATGAGATTGCCAGCTGGAATGGTTTTCAGTTCACAGCCGTGCCTTGTCAAGAGTTAATGTGCCATTTTTTCCTTCTTAATGTGCCATCCATCAGTTGCCATCCGAATGCCATTTAAAATATAAACATGTTCTAAGTTGTTTAATGCTTTTTTGTTTACCACACAATTCCAAGGAGACGATGTGTCCAAGCTTTTGACTGGTAGTGTGTAGTGTGATGAAATGGCATGGAACAGCCGTGTAAGCGCAAAGCCCACCAAAATGGACCAGATTGCGCCGACTGGTCAACTTTTCTGAAATAAAAAAGACCATTTTATTTATGTGAATCCAGATCCACTGCTTCCCATCTGGTTCCCCCTCCCCTTTAGTGGAGGCCCCAGTGCCAGGTCCTCTCCTGAGCTTTGTTTGCAGGAGTGGGTGGTACAGGACCGGGCATTGAAATATTGCTCTTAACCCTTAAGGGGAAGCAGGCAGTTGGGGTGCATTTAAGTGCTTATGTGTGTTTTATATGGGAGGGGATACTGTGCTGTGTGTCATGCGCACAGGGCTGGAGGCCTGGCATATGCTGCTGTTTTTATGGCACTACACACTCACTCCTTGCTCCCCCACGGCATCTGTTTGGTTGGCTCTATGTGTGTGTGTGCGCAGACGCGTGTGTGAAAGTATTATGGGGGGGGGGTGTTCCCCTTTGCCCTACGCCTGGCTTTGTTTCGCCATTTCCAGCTCGAGGGGGTGGTCTCCCTGGAAACGGATTTGAATTTCAAGCCAATTTAGGACCTGAGAGAGAAAGAGGGGTGGGTGTGTGCGGTGCAAGCCAGGGGGTTTTCCAGGAATCACGTCAAGTAGGGATGCTACAGTCAGGGGGCTTTATGTCGCTAGCTGATACTCAAAACATAGGATTGTGAGAATATTGAAGAGTGAATTTTATACCTTCAAACTTGGCTACACAGTTTGGTGAAAAAGCCATGTGATGATTACTTTTGGTAATATTGCGACTTGCTTAGTTATCAAGGAAAATGCACAGACTGCGAATTTTGGAGTAATTTTTCAACAAGCACACAGCAATAGAATCTTAAAAGAATATAATGACTTTCACTTTTCATGTTTTATATAGTACCTCTCTCTGCTCAGTGTCCAAAATATCACTAGTCTATAAAGATTGTTAAATTTTTTCCATTTCTGTAATTAGATCGCCCTAAATCCTCCTAAATCTGGACATGTAAATTGCAGCCTTTTGCAATTATATGATTGCAGTCTGATTCTATGATTAATATGGTGATTAAAATTAATATCTGTCAAAAATAAGGGAGTATGCTAAGCAGATAATACATATTTAGGCGTAAAGCTTTGATAAAAAATAAATACAAGACACATTTGATCGTCATTTGTACTCATTTTCATTATTTAAAAACACCTCAAAAATAATTTCCATTTACTGACATCACATTAAAAACAGTTTTCAAGAAGTTTATTCTTCAGAAGTTTGGTCCTTATAAATATGCATTATATACAAAATAATATTATAAAACATATAAAGAGCAGTGTGTCATATTTAAATTAAACTCTGGAAATAATCATTTTAAAAAATTACATTATTGGTTCTGTATTTTTGAAATTTATTATAAGCAGGCAGTGGTGTGACAGTCTCCTTGTCTTGTTTGTCTCTGGTGGGTTGCATAAAAACACTTTCTATGCATGCTCTGCGATTCTCTTGGATCTTGCTGGCACAGCTCGGAGTATTGCGCTCCTGTGGTTTTCTTTTTTTTTTCTTTTTGAAATCTCTTGTTGATTAAAACCTATTTTCCCCGCTGTTTTCTGAAGTGCAAATGATCCAAGAACAGACAAGGGCACAAATTTCGCATTCAGTCCCTCTCTTTTTAAGGCTTCTAGTGAGTTTGGACTGCATACAATCTTCACCGTTGCATGGAAAAGTCCAACCGGTCATTTTTTTTAAACGTGATTGACAGTTGAAGATTATTTCGATTATTAGTTACATTCATAACTCGCAGTGTTTGTGAGGTTGGATTGTGACGGTGGGTGAGTTCACTCGTCTCGACCCTGAGTCTTGCATAGCAGGCGAATCTGGCAGTAGTGGATATGGATGAACAGGGGGTGGGATTTGGACGGGTCAAATCTTAGGCACCTTATTTACTGATTGGTTGGCTGTAAAAGTCATGATTATCACACAAGGCCGAGTCAGATATGAGGGGTAACGTCCCACCTTCACTTCCTTTTACTGTCCAGGATGGCCAACATTATAAATTAAATATTTTGCTGATGCTCTATCAGTCTCTTGTATCATTAGTCTCTGTATCAGTCTTTTTAACCATTGTCACCACTGAGAGAGGTCCTTCACTGTACATGTTTTGCATACAAACACTCGGTCAAGATAAAGTTTCTCAGTTTGCAGGGCGGAGCGTCTTCCTCCCTCTTCAGTTCTCAAGTGTTCCAGAGCAGCAGTGGACATCTAAAACAATCTCCAGTCTCTTCTCAGCATTTGTAAACAATCCAGAATATTATATTCTGCCTCGATTGTGTCTTTTTCCACGTTCCTTTGCTTTCAGACCCATCACAGTTTATACCTGCAAGAAAAATGAGAGGATGTAATTAGACTTAAAATACAGTAACATGAATCATCTCACTGTTAAAAGCTCTCATGGTTGTTTTTACATCACTGTTTCAACTGTTATGCCTCAAAAGCCCCAGTATTGATATATTTTGCTTGGAAGTAAACATTGAATAATTCCCAGAAATGCTACAGGAGTAAAACATAGTACCTTTGAGACCACGCTGAGCCAAACATGTGTGAGGACTCAGTAAGTTCAGAGTCTGGCTCATGATAAAGAATAACCATTATAATTTATTGAAGCAAAATATATAGTTCACTGGGCTAACTCCAAATCCATAGTCCTTCTACATCATCCCACATCATAAATGTTAGCCCACTTGTGAGGGCTAATCCTTTTGGGACATCGTGATGCATCTGACATGGGAGCAGGGGGGTGGGTGTGGTGCATGGACATGCTGATGAAGATGTGATTCTTTTGGCTTACCTCTGTTGCTATGACGCATTCCCTCCTCTCCTCCGCTATAACGTATACTGACTGGTACATGGAGTCTCTCGAGGAACATATCGTTGATATCCTACACTCTGGCTTTTCACTGCAAACACAAATCACATTGCATGTTTACATAAACTCAAAGCACATGGCACAACTGTGTGCTAGTTGTACGTGCATGTACACACTGAGGAAAGAAGGAATAGGTTGGTGTTTAGCAAACTAATTGTAATGTATGCATAAACTCTTTGAAAAGATGTATTGTTTTGTGATTTGTAAAAACAAATTGTTGGGTTCCAATCATGACACCATTAACAATTAGTCAACAGGCTTCATATACAGTGTGCATCCACTTTATGAGCATAGTAAACACAAGTGTATTGTGGGGATTTTCTAATACTACAGAGAGATATACAGTATAGTGAGCACAAGCAGTGAAATTTGCAAGTGACTTCTCTTACCTGTACATTCTACTCAAAGGCATTTTGTCTTCTAAACACTTGTCATAAATTATACTTTTATCTTCTTGTGACTTGTCGTCCTTAAACTCCTTTGATTTAGAGTTGTATGAGTCCAAGTGATAGTTTTTATGGATAAAGTTCGATTTCTCTGAATCACAGTCCACCTCCAGACCAATTTTGTGGTTGGTGTTTTTCAGCTGTGATGCTGGTATCAGGTTATCCCTCTGAACATTGGACATGTTGTTCATAGCCTCTGTGTCTCCTCTTTCCCTCTGGGCGTGTCTGTGAATGTGCCTCAGAGCCAAGCCCACCATGCACAGCAGAACCAGCAGGGCGACCAGTCCTATCGCCAGAGACACTGCCGCCCACTGGAAGCCACCTTGGTTAGGAGGTGACGTTAAGGCAGCAAAGAACTCGCAGCGAGGTCCGGTGAATCCTGAGGGGCAGATACAGGTGGATGGAGGATTGCCGGGTCCGCCTCCACCAGTGCAAATACCTCCATTGAGGCAGGGTCGAATAGAGCATTCGTCCAGGATTCTGTCACAGTTACGTCCGCCGTATCCTGTAGGACAGGCACAGGTGTAGTCATTGATCCGGTCCAGGCAGGTGCCTCCGTTTATGCAGGGGTTGCCGGCACACTCGTTGATGTTGATTTCGCAGCGCTGACCAGTAAATCCTGCTCGGCAGCTACACACACGCATCCCACCATGGATCAAACACAAACCACCTAGAGAAAAGAAAGACACTGTTAGTAATAAAATCAAGACAAACAGCTTATGTCAACAGTCAGAATCACACATGAATTTCAATAATGAGAAGAACCCTGATGTCTGTTATCCTCTCCACGAGGCCTGCTTTTCACACATCTACATCAAATCCACAGTCTGACCACAACACTGTGTATTGTTCCACCAACACAGAACAATCCCAAAGCCCTTAATGTTTACAAGAAGACAGAAATCGAGCTATGCTGGATATCTGTCCCTTTTTATCAACAACTGCAGCGAGCTGTGGTGACATTTACAAGCTGCTGCTCTGAGCCGCTGAGTGTTTATATGGAGGACAATAGACACCTAGTTCCCACCAATTCCTGTTGTTCTGCGCTGCTTCCAGTTGCAGGAATTTGAGGGGGGTGAAAGAGCAAGGGGAAGTTCAGGAAGAGGGGGGCAAAGAGAGGAAGAACACTCTACCATTAGCACAGGGAAGCGACGTGCACTTGTCCACTCTCTTCTCACAGTTGAGGCCGGTGTAGCCACGGGGACACTCACACATGTAGCTGCGGCCATTGTCCTTCTCCCAGCATTTACCCTTGTGGAAGCAGGGGGAGTCGGCGCATGTCAGAAAACTGTGCTCGCAGTGGGAGCCATCAAAACCTTGTCGACATGTGCACTCATAGCCGACCTCTAGGTTCTGGACACAGGAAAAGTTGGTCAGAATAAAAAATATGCATGTGATCATAAAAAATTATTAGTTTCTAATTGTATTTGCAGCCTACCGTGCATATTGCTCCATTCCTGCAGGGGTTGCTGTCACATTCCTGCATCTCAAGCTCACAGTTCACCCCAGTGAAACCTGGCAGGCAAGTACATGTATAGCTGCCCTGGCCAGTGTTCATGCAGGTGGCGCCATTCACACAGGGATGGTGATGAGTGCAGAAGTTCAGGTCTAAGGGAGAGAAGAGTGTTTGTTTACAGGGAGCCCGCATAAGGGAAAAAACATTCATCTTTGAATACACAAAGATTTGAATGGATCAAGTCAGAGGAAATCTAATTTACAAATATATTCAAATGGAAACAGTTCTACTCTAAGTGATATGAGTATGTTTTTAAAAAAAAAGGAAGAACTGCAGTGGTTCAAGTGGTCTGGTGTACCTTGGTCGCATAATAGGCCCCCCCAGCCTTCCTGACAGTTACACTGCCATGGCAGCTGGCAGGTACCATGTTTACAAGCCGGGTATGTCTTGCACTCGTCACAGAATGTGCCTTGCCATCCATCTCTGCACCTGGAAAAGTGGCAGAATATGTTCTTTGATTAATCGCTCGACACTTCCCATCTCCTGTGCATGCATGCAACCTGTCAGCTAATCTTAAATAAGGCCAGACGGTGAGGTATTGCATAAAAATCCCTTTAGCCACACTGAGAGCTGCATACAGTTGGATGCAATCATTAAAGGTTTATATAAATCATCTTTGAAACATTTTTAGGCTAAAATCAATCGATCACAATGCAACTTGGAATATGTGCAAAGTGAAATCATATCCTGGAAATGATCTCTTTCCTCTAATTCCCCTTTATTTATTAGTTATTGCACATGAAGAAGAATCACATGGGAATAACATGAATACCGTCGGCATTACAAATTAGGGGTCAGACTCCGGTCAATGAGGATACCTATACATCCAGTTTTGGAGATGTATATATGAGGTGCATGGTCCAAAAATGAAACATTGCTTTAAGTATTTTTGGCAGCAGGCCAAGGCTGAAGGCAACATTTTCTTTATGATTCCCATGGATATCCATTTCTCAGTGAAATACGCTGCAACCTTGTCAAACCGTAAGATTACAGGACTTAAGATGTGCTTTTAAGGTTCCTGCATTTTTGCTGAGTGAGCAAACGCATGGGAGCTGCCTTACGGTGTTGGATATCTTTAAAGGCTTTAACCTCAATTTGGGTCAGTTGTAGTGGTGGGAATGATGGATTTGTGTCTAAAAGAGGACAAAATAGGATTCAGGAGGAGTTTCTCACAGCAAGTGGGTGAGTGTGTGTGTGAATTATCTTTGGTGGGGGGAGAGTGACTGAGTGAGTGAAGGAGAAGGAGACAGGCTGGTGACAAGCAGGGAACATGGGAAGCAGAGAAGTCAGTGAGTGATGCTGGGAGGAAAGTGGGAGAATATTCTGAGGTTTTCAAGGTCCAATATCTTTACACTTGAAGTTATATTGGCACTGCTTATATGTGTCTACTAAATACTTCTACAAAACAAAGTGTGTTAATTTTAATTCTCCTTGGTTTTCAATGGTCATCTTTGGAAATATAGGCTCCGAATTCACAGTGAGGTGTTATATCCTCCCATGTTTGGTCAGAAAAGGCTGATTGGGAGAGCAGATCATTCCTAAGGTGACCTGGGATGGTAATGTGATTCTGTAAACACAGAATAATGCACTTTTCCAGGCCAATTTTCTGAAAAAGTAAGTTATTAATATTGGTCAGTTGCATATGTGGGTGGGGTTAAATGTGATGCAGTTAAACGTGACTGTGATTAGTTATGATTTGTGCTTGTTTTTCTGATTGTCCACCATGTTGTGAGGATTTTGAGCAAGTTCATATTTTCACAACTTTTTTTTAATATCACAGAGTTAGTATCACCCTCAAAACCCAATAGATGTGGATTTTTACATGATGGGACCTTTAATATTTACTGCACCCCTCTAAAGAAAGCCATTGATGCAGTAATATAGATATGCTACTTTCTGACCACTTGGAAGAGTCAATGCTGAGGTCAATTTAAAGTTAAACGTGAAAACTGAGAAACGCAACTGGCAGTTTCCACATGGACGGGCCTCTCACATTGTCCCCATATGTGTTACTTCCTACACAACAGCCAACACCTTTTTCAACACTTCATAATTATTAATACTTACACACACTCGCCAGGTTTGGAGCAGTTTCCATTCCTCTCACTGCATCCCTCCAGACAGATAGCTAAAGCAGAGAGGAGAGCACAAACATAAATAAAGGCTACAGCTGTTTCCCCTTAAAAGTGTGGCTTAATAAAGTAGATCAATTTCACAACAGGAGTAAATTCTTAAAAAGCTGCACAATAACAAAGTTTTCAAAGACCAGAAGACAACAACAAGCCTGTAAAGACTTTCTAAGCCAGTCTGTCTTTCCACGACCACAACAATAAAAGAGCCCTCATTCTTGAAATAACTCGGAGCCATAGGTTGAACCTCAGTATGGCTTATCTTTTCTCAGGAGCCTTCATTTGATCTAAACCTGTCCTCCACACCCCCAGCTGCTGAAGTCGGTTGAGGGTTTGTCCAGTTTAAAGTGTCCCGGTCTTGCATGACACTGATTCGCAGGGCAACATATCAGGCGACTGACGGTAAGCGGCCGGTTTAGTCCAGAACAGATGCTCGCTCTCAATAGCAGACAGCTGTCACTATTGTTGTTTGCGGTCTGCGAGAACCATATTTGCAGCTGCCACTACCGCGCGCCCAACAATGGAAGGGACTAAACATCGGCGGCGCGTGGCGGATAATAATGCCGCGATTAACCTTGGCGCGTGCAGTCGTCGGCTCCTCCTATCAATGCACGCGCACCCCCCCCCCCCCGCGCGGATTATGTGACCGGGCACGCGCTGTACAGTTCTTTCTGATGTGGTCACAAAAAGTATGTCTTTTTCAAACGGAACCGCAAATTCGCCATTTTACGTGAGAAAAAGAAAATATCCCAAGAACTTTGCTCAGTAGCTATTAGTTAAAAATTAGCTGATAGATACAAAAAGTCTTTAATATACACATAATACACTTTATTTCCGCTGTAAAAAAAGCAAAGGCCCAAATGGCCAGGCTGGTTGTTTAGAGGAGACATGCTGTATCACATCTGAAACGGTTAATTTCATTTTCACATGTCCGTAGAATGCAAGGGCGTAGGTTTGGTCTCAACATTGGTAGGGACGATATAACAGCATAAGCTGCATGTGCACTTTTTGCTGGGG
>JAQQAE010016358.1:0-11783 GCA_029823295.1 Pseudamia nigra
GGATTATAAGGCGCACCTTCGATTTTTGAGAAAATTAAAGGATTTTAAGTGCACCTTATAGTCCGAAAAATACGGTATATGGCACAATAAATAGTTTAATATGTACTATAATTAAATTATAATTCTAATCATCAAATGATTTTTTTGTTCTTTTTTTTCTGTTGATGCCTCGGTTACTCTCCCCTTGTTGGGGTAATAGTACTTTTTTTTTCCCATCCACCCTGGAGTCCGTGTAGGAATCAATAAGTCATTTTGTTATCCAGTTGGTTTGGATCATCGCCTATCACATTACGGATATCAAAATCAATTTTACTACGATGAATTGATCATTATAAATCTAAGCACCGCAAGTCAGCTAAAACAAAATTTACACTCTCATCTTCAACGTACCTCCAGGAAAAATGAGCGAACCAAAGCCCTGTCTGACACTGTGCAATCTACGGCACTAAATACTTCCTGGCTTCCCTGTCAGAGACTCTGATCACAGATCTGTCCCGGAGATTCCTCACAGCCAAAGTCTAACGCACAGGGGATGTGACGAGGAGACAGAACACCAGGGACATATCGCTGACTCGGAGGCTAGGAAATGACCCGCGTCAGCTCGGCAAGTTGTTCTCACTTAGCATACATGTATCTGACATCAGATGGCACTTTGGGAAATGTCCCTGGTCAGTCTCATTCTTGGAGACACCCAGAGGAGAGGACGATAAATGTGCATCGACTCGCAGGACATGTTCACTCCCCTGTGACAACGCTGGCTTTAAAATAGTGTCACCACAGGGAGAGGCTGCTTTAAGTTTCGTTTGAAGAGTGACTGGTGGCTGGAAGTGATAATGAAGCAAGAGAACACCACAGAGACCAAGATGGAAGGTTTAGTCCCACGGTGCCAAACTGTCATGACAACCTTCAACACATTAAAAACAGTCCACAGAAAGTAGAACCATTTTATGCTCTGCTTTGCAATTGAAACCTTAGGAATTAAACAAAGAAACACGCTATGGTTCAAGACGGGTCAGGACTAACTTGTGTCCCCCTGTAGTTTTGTGCTTCCTCCCTCTGCCCTAGGTCTCTAGGTCTCCTGATGCTTTTGGTCTGTGTTTGCTGGTTCTGGACTGGTCCAGTGTCTGTGTTTTTTCTTTTGTCTCTCCTCTGTCCACTAACCCCAACCGGTCCAGGCAGATGGCCGCCTACCCTGAGCCGCTGGTTCTGCTGGGGGTTTTTCCTCCCCCGTCATCCTTGGCTTGCTCTTGGTGGTTCTGTTGGGTTTACTCTGTATAGTCATGAGGTCTCGGCCTTGACTTGTGAAGCACCTAGAGATAATCATCGATTATGATTGACGTTATACAAATAAAATTGAATTGAAGATCTGCTTGAATAGTCAAAACTGTGATACATACTGACCTCTTTACACTCTTAAAGGTGACATTATGCTTATATTTTATTGTTATTTTTATGACAAATAAACGTAGTCAACACGATGTCAAAATATGTCAAACTAATAACTGTCAGAAGCTCAGGAGTCAGTTTAATTTACCATGAGCCAGTGTTACTTCATCAGGACATCCATCAAGAGGCAACAAGCTACATGTGGAAATTGCCAACAAAGTGATAGAATACATATTATGACAAATAACCAGTCTGGGGGGTCAAAAATATTCTTGAGCCACCACAACGGTGAATAGACAGAGGTCAACAGGTTCTTGTCAGATACAGTAGCTGAAACTGACACATTTGGATTTCTGCATATTGTATACAGACCCCAATTCCAGTTACTGTAAGTTGAGATGTCGTGTAAATGTAAATAAAAACAGAATACAATTCAAGGCGTGTAGTTTCCCTTCTGTTGACTGGACTGTAAATTTGGTCTGAAGATATTTCTCTACCTATCCAGGAAGCTTCATCAGTTCAGAACTGCACAAGAAGGCAATGCACTAGCCACCTGTCTCATTTTAATACCAACAAGCCCCCAGGTTCACATTTCAACCAGTGACGTGGGCACATTGTTATGGCGGAACCAAAAGCGCACACACAAGAGTTTGGAGGCAGATCTGAGTTTAGAAAATCTGTCTACAATGGTGAGGATCAGTCTGTCCATTCAAATGTCAAGGAATGGGCAGAGGGCAAAGGAGAGTGGAGGAAACAGCCGGTCTGAGAGCAGACGCATGGCAAGGTCTGAGTCCAGTCCGTGGTCATTTTTTTGGAGTTAGGCGCAGGTTAATGTTTGCAGGCGAGTCTTGGCTGCTGACAGGGACTCAAGCTGGGCAGGGTCTGGAAAGATGGATGAGGAGTGATGATCGGAGAGACGAACCACAGAAGATCTGAGGAACAGGGCAGGACTCGGGTGGTGGGATCTACAGACAGATGTATAGGATTCATTTCTCAGGTTGTAATAGAATGAATCAGGACTTTCGGATGCTGGAACGTGACTAACGGTAGTTAAGTCTACGAACTGGCGGAGTAGTGGAGTTCATGTCCACAGCAGATGATGATGAGTGGCAGCTCCTGCACACCTGTCTCCACTCTGGAACTAATCACACACACCCAGAGAGAGAGAGAGAGAGAGAGAGAGAGAATGCTAGGAGGAACAGACGGAGGGCATGACACACATGGAAAGCCAGCATTTTTGCTGAGGCAAGAAGTAAGATAGGGCTCCATCTGGTATAATGGTAGCTTCATTTAGTCAAGTATCTGCTGCTTGCTCTTGACTGTAACACATTTTTTTCCAAAGTTAAGCCCCATGGGTCAAACCGGGGCTTAACTAGACTTTGGATCTCACCGATAATTACTCATCAGTGTTTGCTCTTTTCCAACAGTGGTCACTTCTGGCTGCAGGAAGCCAGCATGGCAAAGGGCAATCACAGCAGTCAAAAAAACAACGGGTGGCATCAGTGCCTACATCCATGTCTTTTGTACCATCTATGATGTCTATAAACTGCATTCCAGACAAAGCACGTGGCAGCACCAATCCAATAAAGGAAATCTGCAGATGCTGTATTACTGTACATCTCCCGGAAACAGCAGCTTGTGCATAATAACTAAGTCCATTGTTTTGTCACATGTTGGAGCCACTGGTGGCCTTGTTCCATCTGTCTGACCTGTGGCTGCGATGAAGCATAAGCAGCGCGCCGCTGTGTCTTTCCAGGCCACATTCATTCTGCAGGTAAGTGATGTGATGACCAGTCATTTCACATCTTCTCTTGACTTGTTTGTGGGACACGTGTTTGTTCAGACACTATTAGTGAGACTGTTTTGTGCGGGAGGAGAGGTGCTACTCCTCGTTATGTTCCTGTTTGCTGTTTGCTTTACTGTCTTACTTTAGAACCAACTATGAGGTGTTGACTTAAGTCTCTGCTAAGGACTCTTTCTTGGTTATTATTTGTTTATTGCTTGGAGCAGAATCTATTGGACCTTCGTGCTTCTTTGTTTCCTGACTCTGTTTTTTTTTTTTTGGATATTGATTATTTTGCCATTCACACTCACATTCATGCATATGGACAATTTAGAGTGACCAATTCACCTAACCCCCTAGTGCATGTTTTTGGTTGTGGGAGCAAGGATTAAGAGGTAGAAAATGGATGGATGGATGGATTATTTTGCCAGTTCCATTCATTAAAGTTTGTAACCCTTGTTTGTACCAATGTCCTCCCCTTTACACTAAGCGAGCTGAGTTGTAACATCACCAGTTCAAGAATAACATGTGTCATCCTGTTGCAACGCTCGTTATTGATGCCGTCTGAGTTGTCCACTTTTTGGATCAGAGTCTGCTTCCAAGAAGATTGAATTTGTTGTATAATTTCCCCGTGGAACACAGAGGAAAGGAATATTTCATCAGCTATTTGTGTGTGTGTGATCAGAAAATGCTGAAATTGGAGTGGTGAACATAGTCAGAAGAGTAAGTGATTACTCTACTAATAATGGATAAAAATAATGTCATTTGACAGTGTGGAAACTTGTGAACAACAACTTCAGTTCAGCTATAATTGTGGTTAATAAATCAGAGGGAAGATCCATAAATCTGATTTGGTAGACAAATGAGCTCTCAATTATGACTGTCAATCAAAACCTAGATATTAAAGCTGTTTTTTGACCGGACAAGCTTGTTAACAAAGCAATAAGTTAAAGATGAACATCCAAACAATTCAAAGTGAAAATGAACAGAAAAATGACTAAGCATTTTCAGAGAGATGTTTAAAGTCTTCTGGAACCAGGGGCCTGTCCAAACAGTCCATTTGTCCTCGGAACCTTCCTAATAACCCAGAAGTACAGGAGGTCCTCGCGTTACGCGGTACTCGACCTACGCTGTTTCGACTTTATGACGCCCGAGGCTTGTCCGCCATGTTGTCTCCGGTTGGTGCATAGTGTAGAGTGTCTGTGTTTGTGCTGCATGATTTTCTCGGTATCCTCGCCTTCTTCACCCTCCTTTTTCACATCATGGTCCCCAAAAAGAAAGCAGGGTCTTCTAGCGATGCTGGTCCAGCCAAGAGGAAAGTCATTATGATGGAAACGAAGCTGGAAGTCATCAAAAGGTCGGACAAAGGCGAGACGCCGACGAACATCGGTAAAGCCTTAGGCTTTAGTCGGTCGCCCGTGGCGACCATTATTAAAGACAAAGCAACCCTCAGCAGTGATGGTAAGTACAGTATCTTATTTTTTATTTTAATTTATTTTATTTTATTAACACGAGATTTAGGGGGTATTAAAGGGTTAATTCCGATTTACGCGGAAATTCGGGTTACATCGCCAGCGTAGGAACGGAACTCGTCCATAACCTGAGGACCTCCTGTATTTAGGTCTCGGTCCTGCCGTCCGAATTCTTAAAGTGAAAAGGAAAGGAGCTTCTATGCTTCCTTTAGAACTTCCTTCAGCATAGGAACCTCTGGACCTTCCTTTTGCAAAAGGAGATTAGAAAGCGACGAACATGACCGGGAAGATGCACCCACTCATCTTGTGACTCATCCTGTTGATGCGGATGTTTTAACGTTAGTCAGGTGAACTCTGCACCAGACTCTGCACCATTGGTGTGAAATGCGAAGTCACTCCTGAAGCAGAATCTGTCGGACCTGTTTACTCCAGTTCATCATTATCATGTGCTACAGGAATCTTCTTTCGGAAGATTTTGCATTATTTTTGTCTTCCTAATTCACAGACACTTTAATGCAGGGGTCTCAGACTTGTGTTTGTTGGTTTTCTATCCAACAAGCCACTAACGCAGGTGATTTCACTGATCAACAAGCTGGGGGGAAAATCTGCTTGTTGTAGACTGGTTGGAGAAAAAACCTGCAGGGTCTCGGCCTCCGTGGCATGAGTTTGACGCCCTGCTTTAATGAAACTAAACTGTAAAGTGGATCTTCACAGGAGGAGAAAAGCACCTAAATCAGGCGGGAAGTAGGAATATTTATGAGCATCACTGCACATCACTGAAAACATGTTATAAAAATGTTTATAAATCCATGGTCATTTACTTTTAAATCACATTACTTCATATACTTCCTACGCGTGATATATTACTCAAGGTTTATGATCACAGTTTATGAATTTTGGCACATAAAAGGTGGAATAATGACTTAGAAGCAAGTCGTTTATCTGTGTGATTCGAGCTCATTGTTACAGTGTTGAATAGTTCGCTTCAAGGTGGTTTTAAATGGAGGTTATTTGGCTTTAATTCTCGAAATAAGTCATAAATCAAAGTAAACCTGATCCAGGTATCAACATAAGTTCTTTTTTCACTGATTCTCTCACTGTCTCTGTTTTGTTTGTGAATTCAGTTCATATCGCTGATTTGAGTCTGATCTTTAACAAACAAATGAAAACGACCAGTTGTCTGTGGTGATTTTTTTTTTACACACAGCGTGGATTCAGGTGTCAATCTCTTACAATTATAAATCTAAAAGACAGAATGGTGACATGTTCAGCAGTAGATTTGAAGACCTGATCACTTTTGCTGGTAGATTTATTTTTATGCAGTCATCCTCATTCAGGTTCATACTGACTCAGATATGAGTGGACATAACTGACTGGTTCCTACTATTCTATTGTGTCATAGTCTTAAAAGGGTTTTCTATCTTTATATTTTGCATTAAACACACAGAGAAGAGTCCAATATGCTCTTTCTTTATCCCATCTTCAGGATGTTGTAGTTCCACCTTTGCAGGTAGACAGTAAGGAAACGAGTCCTGTTCGTCAGAGTTCCTTTTTCTAATTCCTCTAGGGTTTCCTACCTACTATTCCTTGACCTCATGACATTTCACATCAGGGTTAAGGAAAAAGCGATGGGAAAAGTCAACAGGAAGGACTATTGTGACAGGCCACAGGGCTTTTTGGAATCAGTATCTAGTGGCTAACAGTCATATTACACTTTAAGACTTCTGCCTCGATGCTACGATCGAATTTCTGTAGGTGTGGTTGTCAGCTAGGATGTGGGCGGGGTTTGCGAACTCCCTCTCCCTCTCATTAGCTGATTGGAAACAGCTGTTTGAAGAGGAGGGGTTAAAGCAGCAGGAGGAGAGAACATGTGGAGAGCGATGAGAAGACGACGGCAGAACAGGTGGAGAATCTAGAGACTCGTCTAAGTGAGTGTCAGAGATTCAGGACAGTTGGAATTGAGAGTTTTGACAGAACAGCTCAGAGAGGAAACAGAGCGAAGAGGAAAAAAAAACACATTGACCTACAGACTGAGAATCAAACTTTTAGTAGCACGTTAACACTTTTGTATATATTCACCTAAAGAAACTCTGACAACCAAGCGACCCAAGCCAGACCTCCATGTAACGCTTGAGTTCATTCTGGAGCCGCAGTCCTTTCCTATCACTATTTCTAATAATTTTTTTCTATGGACTGTGATAAGCCGAGTTTGCACTTTAAAGAACATGAAGCTGTTCTGGTTGAGTAAATAACCTTCATGTGTGCAGCAGTGTTTTTGTTTTTTTTTTCAGTTTCCATAATCGGTTTTAACATGGTCAAGAGAGACAGGCCTGTGCTGCTCTTTCGACTCATGAAGCCAAAGGAACATGTGGAGACGTGCGTCGGGCTCCACGTATCAGTGTGTAAATGAGGCAGGCGCGTCTGAAAGATAAGGCGTACACACACCGCATTTTTGAAAAAAAAAAAAGCCTAAATGTATGAACAGGCAGAAGAAAGACAGCGGGGTTAATGTGTTCTATGGATAAGGTGGAATGAGGACAGGAGATAACGGCTGTTCAAATGGGGATGTCCTTGTGTGGGTTTGCCTACGCGCAGAGACGCACAACCATCATTTCCAACGTGATTAGCGCTACAAGCAGCAATATCCTGAGGAGAAGACGGAGTGTTTTGTTCCACCCATTAGTGGCTCCACAGACAAGACACAAAGCAGGAGATTAAGAGCAAGGTCTTTCTGACTCTGAGAGAATCTTTGACGAGGACTTCCTTCATTTATTAGCGTTTTTGAAGCCGTAGTGGATATAGTGCACATCAGTCGGAATAATCTCCTATGAAGACAATGATCTAGTGCAAGATTTCTCCTTGTATCCTCAATATGAACGAGATCAGAAACGTGTGCATCGTATAAAGCTGCTAGAACCGTCTGATGTGAGAGAGAGAGTCAAGTTGCTGAGTGTGAGGCGCAAAATGCATATGACTGCGAGTGTATCCCGAAATGTCAGAACATGCATATGCATAAGTGATGAAGTCGATACTTACCTCCCCGACCCTAAAGCATCGGCTTCGGGGAATACGAGGTTGGATGAGGAGATCTACGGGTTCATGGCAAGGAATTTAAATGAGCAAATAGTTCATTAGCTCTGACAAGACATGACATGGGTGTTAGAAATAAAAACATCAGAAGTGAATTACTGTCATTTAAAGGTTTAAAGTGCAAAACAGGGAAAATTGATTCTAAATATTCTAGCTAAAGTTTTCATTGATATAAATGGTAGCTAGATACATAAACTAACTTTTTTTTTTAACTCGGACTAAAATACATGAAGATGGAAACTGTATTAAGTTTATTTTTTTATCTTTTTTTAATGGGTGTTGAGGTTTATATGAAGTGTGCAGTGTAAAATAAAAGCTGTCAGAATATGAACTCGCTCAGTGCTGTCGATTCCGGGGAATCCTCGCATCAAATTGGACAACAGGAAAAATAAATGGCTTTGATTTTTTTGTGATTTGTGACATCACAACTCATAACCAGTGGTAGTCAGGCTAAATTACATTGGTAGTTCCCCATGAAACAGCAGAAGTCTAAATTTGTTACATTTCAAAACAAGTTACAGCCGAGCATATTCAAGCTAATGTAAGCCCCAAAAACCAAATGCCAATATTCCTAACTTTTTTTTTTTTTTTTTTTTTGAGAAAATTTACCATGAAAATGTGTATTTTTCAGTGTTTACTCTCGCTTCATGTCAAAATATCATGTCTGGTCACTTTAGGAATGACTGTTGGCAGATGCTGTACAGTCACTGTGTTTATGAAAAGGCAGTCGGAAAGCCAAAAAAAAAAATAAAACTAACACTATTTTGTCAACACCTTTACAGAAGTCTATAATGTACAAAAATAGTGGGATAGGTACTGTATGTTATGTATTATTTTAAATATGTGTTGTTTTTATTGGGCACCTCTGTTTATGTCTATTAAAGATTTTTGGTGCCTCAATTTGATTTTCCCCTGGTTTCCCGATGACCACTTTGTATCGCTGTCACACACTCTGATTTCCCCGTGAGGTGGTGTCGCTGCCCACTTTTCATCACACAAGGCTCTGATTGGCTGAACCGCAGGTCATTCCTGGGGTGAGAGAATCCTGGGGTCACATGGAGACACATCCCTACTGTAAACACAGAAAACTGTACTTTCCAGTGACAATTTTCTGCAAAACAGGCAAGAGTGAGGGTGAGGCACATTTTAGCTGGACTCACCCCTGGTGAAGAATGTGAGATGAGAGTTGATCTGGCCAACAGCTGGTTTTTCCATAAGAGATTACAGAGCGTGGTGGTCATGTGGTCCTCAGCTTCAAGGTCACCATCACTGAACTCAGAGAACCCTTGGGAGGAACAAGCAGTTCAAATACACTAAGCGAGCAGCGGGGTGCAGGGAAACAGGCTGGGCTGCAGCCATCCACCCAGTGGAAGCTGGATTCAGGGGCATCTGTGAGAAGTTGGACTGACGGGGGCATTAAAGAGCTGGCACGTGGCTGAGAAGGCAAACCACTGGCTGTGGCTTCAGAACAGCTACAACATGTGGGGCAAAACACCTCAGAAGGGTCAGTTTCACACGGGGGTGGGGAGACACCCCCATCAGGTTACTGCCTGACAGATTCACTGGATGGGGGGGTGACTGGATAGTGATCAGTAGCTCCAGCTGACGATCTGCAGCTCACCTGAAGGACACGACATGCAAAAGAAGCAGAGCAGCGATGAAAGCAACTGCGCAGTTTGTTGTTCAAACTTGTGGTATCTTGAAATTTAGAATAGTGTTGGTTCATGGGGTGAGATTAATGCAGTTTAGCTTGAAAGTAACTGGTTATGACATGTGATGTCACAAATTACAAGCATTTTGATTGTTTTTTTTTTCATATTGTAGTGTTGATTTCTTAGGACTAGTAGTACTAAGCAAGTTCATATTTTCACAGCTTTTAGTTTACATCATAGAGTTTGTATAAACCTGAAAAGACAAAAGAAGATGGAATTTCACAACAAATGACCTTTTAGATCTTGTGTTTTTGGATGGTTTTGAATATTCTTTTTCCATTATTTGTGCAGTTCACATGTTCAGTATGTGCACGCTTGTGCACTTACATGAAGTTTAGCTTAGAAGCAAAGCCAGCTAATGAACAACCAGCTCTTAGGGAAAAAAAAAAAACATTTCAATATTTTCATGGAAAAACAAGTCCTCGACATAAAAAACTTCCTCGGCTTAATATTCTACACATACCATCAAAATTGTAATTTCCAAACCTAAATACTTGTAGGTCAGTTTTTGAATTTTGATGACGGTCATGAAGGCCACGAGCCATGATGAGTTGCAAGTGTATCCTGAAATGTCAGAACATGCATATGCATAAGCGTAGTCAATACATTTCTCTTTGGTCCTAAAACATTGATGTCAGAGACTAAAGGGCTGGCAGGGAACACGAGGAGATGTACGGGTTTATAGCAACCGGAGGAATTTAAAGGACTGAATACTGGATAATGGATAACGATTTATGAGGTATGTCAGGATCAAACAAATTGATTAGAACTGATAAGATGTCAGCTTTAGGGCTAAAAACACCAATCGTAAAGGATTTTATTTAAAACTGTTTAAAGTGTAAATGAAATAAGCTTTTAAATATTGAGCTAAGGCTTTTATTGATACAAAACTAGTGGCTTCATACAAAAACTACCAGCCTCAACGAGGGGTTGGAAAAATAAGTCCAGAATCATACAGTTATTAAATGCTTTTCCATTTTTAAAGGCCCAACTGTAACATTTATGCACATTTTTGTGCTTACAGATAGTACTGGGAAGTGGCTCGGAGTTGTGTCATGCTGGTGAGTTGTTGGTTAGCTGACTCCATTATGAGGCTAACAGTAGCTAGTGTTGTATTCTGAGGAGGAGCAGAAGAAAGACACAAGAAGTCATGAGTGAATGTAAAGATTATTGTGGAAAAACAACCCAAATGCTCTACATACAGGTCATATTTAAACCTTCCATTAAGTGGTGGTCTTATAAATTTGTTGAGCAGTGTACATTTTATGTGCCGTTGCTGTAAATTACACTGACTTACATTTACGAGTGTTACACAATGCTCACAAGCACCCCTTATAATTATACAAAAAAGACGAACATTGAAATGAATAAAGCCTATAACCTACAACTGAGCCACGACAAACCGCTTGGACTCTCACAGACAGTACTTCTGTGTAGTTCGACTTCCAGAGATGAACGGACTTAAAAGGAAACATGTCTTCTTGGACCTCTGTGAGGATGCTGCACCCTTTTGACAAAAATATATGGAGAATGAAATATACATAGGTCTACACCCAAAGGATTTCTTCCTAATCTAAGGCCTTAATCCTCAGAAATGAGAGATCCGTTCCCTCGGTGCTCTGGTATCATCATGCGTTCTGCTGCGCAGTTAGTTTTCTGTTGCTTCCTCAGCTCACCTGAAGACATCAGCGTTACAGTTTGACGGGAAACCTCCAGTCCACAAACGTCACACCAGTCAGTTCACACAGGGTCCTCACACATTGCATGAAAAAAAATCACCCCCATGTCCTTCTGGTGTGTTTTCCGAAAAAGTCTGCTTTTGCCTGTTACTGTAATGCACATGGACAGACAAAAAAAAATGAACAGGATCTTAAATCTGTGAATATATATCATGAACACATAAAAATATAAATATTTTTAATCCTTGAAGGATATATATATATATATAAATTTCAGCTCACTGAAACCAATGAGCTGATATACACTCCAGCAGCAGTGATTCTCAAGATGCTTGGCTACTGTAAGAGCAACCATGAGAGACAATACCCACCATGGAGAAGAAGGTTGGAGGCTAAAATCAAAGCAGCATGGAGAGAAATGAGCCAACTGACTGAGGCCCAGAATGGTGCAATGAAAAACAAAGTACCCAAGAAGTACAGTACAGCCAGAGGCGCATACCTGAAGCTCTGGAAACTGCCAAACAAAGGTTCCAAGCCTTGGCCAGCCGCCTAAAGAGGTACACGAGAGAAAACAAAACCAAACAAATAAACCAGCAGTTCTCAACCCAACCAGCAAAAGTGTACGCTCAGTGGCAGGGTAACAATAGCAGAGCAGACCCAC
>JAQQAE010016359.1:0-11783 GCA_029823295.1 Pseudamia nigra
TAAAAGAAGTTTTTCCTCCCCCGTCGCCTTTGGCTTGCTCTCGGTGGTTCTGTTGGGTTTACTCTCTGTATAGTCGTGAGGTCTCAGCCTCGAATTGTGAAGCGCCTAGAGATAATCGGCGATTATGATTGGCGCCATACAAATAAAAGATTGAATTGAATTGAAATGAAGACAAATCAAGACAGGTGAAAAGAGTTTGACTTTATTTATATTGACCATGTTTGGTTTTTAAGAAATCCCTGGTATATTTATACAGATAATATGTACAGGCGTTCAGGTTCAGTAGTCGTGCATGCGTCTGATTTGCTTTAAAATACAAAAACAAAGTCTATGTACAAGAGTTTGAATTTTCTCGGCAGTGTGTTACAACATGACTCACTGTTTCACTTTCTTTTTCAAATAAAATTGTAAATCATTAAACATAAAGAAGACATGATGAAAAAAGTGGTGTTGGAACAGTGCTGATGTCTATTGCACCATTGCCGGTAGAAGCGAGAACGATTCTCAGTTTAGATATAAAGGGAGTGTGACAGAAAAAAAAAAATGCAGCAAAGAACATTTGACCTATTGGCGCTGGGCCAAAAACCTGTTTATCAAGACGTCTGATCTGTACATCATTAAAACAAAGCAGACAAAACAGTCCTTGAGGTAAAGCAAGCCCAGAGATTCTGAGAGACAGATAGCCACAGAGTTGATTTTGAGTCATGCCTGCATTCTGTACTATTATACACTGCCAGTTACAATACAAAAGAAAATTTCTGTCATTTCCAGCAGACATACCATCACCACACGTCATGAGAAAATCCAAAAGTTATTTAACAATGGAAATCAAAGTAGTAATCTTGATTTCACTATAGTGCTCCTAGACAAAATAAAATAAAAAATAAAAATACACAAGCACTCGTTAACTCCAGGTGACGTCATGTCACACCCATCTCAACACTGCTGCTTTAAAATGCTTTTTTAAAATTTAATGGAAGAGGGAAAAATCTGTTGCAAGCATCATATACAGTACAGATTGAAGTCAAACCACTCCTGTCTTATCTTTCCAGTCACTTCTCCTTGCACTCCCAAACAAACATAAAGCCACAGAATGAAGTGTAAAAAAAATGGTGAAATATTCAGTCATGCATGTTGATGATAAATGGTCATGAATGCTTCAGTGGCTGCCAGGGTCAGTACTGTTGCACAGAATCATTTTCTCATGAATGCCTTTTGATCTTGCAATCCAAATCTTGTCCACAGTTTTGCAAAATGCTTGTGAATTTTACACATGAGGCATGATCAACTGGAAGACCGGTATCGTTTTGAGTTTTGTGGCAACTGTTCTTTGGTGCCAAAAATCATAGAAAACCAGCTGCACAATCAACAAAAGCAGGAACAGGATTCAAAGTTGCACATGGAGGCTCTGTTCTGTTATAGGAACACCGAAGGAATAATTCAGTGGCTCAGATTTAAAAGAGCCCAAAGTTCTCTTAAAACTTAAAATTCACTTATTTTCGCTCTTTTAAAATTAAGCAAAAAACCATAAATGCATACATTGCATAACCTAAAGGTGCAGGTGTAGGATTCACTGGCATCTAGAGGTGAGGCAGTGATATCGTCAACACTCAGACACAAGGGCGGAGATTCTGTCTGAACATTGGGGGGTGGGGTTCTGGAGATAAAATAATCAATAAAACAAGTAAAAATGAACAAAATCATTAAGAAAATGAGAAAAAAACAAAGTAATCAAGAAAATAAAATAAACAAACTAAGAGAATTAGTAAAAACCGAAGAAAGAAAATATAAAGACAATGTGCAAAAATGAACAAATTCATCAAGGAACTCAACTAAATGAATAAACTAACCAAGAAAATCCACAGAAATGAACAAAATAACCAGACAAATGAGAAAAAACAAACAAAATAGTTAAGAAAATGAATATAATTGATCAAGAAATCGATAAAATAAACAAAATCAGCAAAAATAAGAAACGAAATGCTTGTTTTTCGTTGCCAAATAATCCAGAAAGATGAACAATAAGTGAAGAAAATAAGCAACAAAATGAACAAAATAAATCAAGAAAAAAAACACTATACAAACAAGGGAATGAAACGAAAAAAGCAACATGAACTGAAAATAAGTAAAGCAGTTAAAATCAAAATGAACAAACTCTTCTAAAAGTCAACATAAATGAACAAATAATACATAAACCAACAATCAATGCCATTGCTGATGTAAAGCGGGATTTCACAAAACTGGGGTGAGTGGGGGGGTTGGGGGGTGACAAATGCACATTTTACCAATACTGAGGGAGGCAAATCTCCCCCATCCATTTTCTACCCCTTAATCCTCGTGAGGGTTGGGTGCTGATCCCAGCTGACTTGAGCGAAGGCAGGGTACACCCTGGATGAGTCGCCAGTTCATCGCAGGGCTGACATATAGAGACAGACAACCATTCACACTCACATTCAAATCTCCCCCATCCCCCCGTAAATCTACACCTATGCCCCTATGCAGACGCCTCATTGGCCACTTTAGCCTGCTGCTGTCATGTCAACACGGTCGCCATATTTGTTTGGTGTAAACTTCTCTGTAGAAATATACAAGTAACTTGGGAAGCTGTGGTTTTCCCAGTAAAGAGGCACAACATTTATATTTTGTGACTAATTTCAGTGAGTCAGATCTGTTATGGGGTAAAAACAAACTGGCAACAGACCTGAGTTACAGGCTAGAATCGTTAAAAACAGTGCTTTATCCAGAAAACCACTGCTCTCCCGTTTACTTGTACTGTGTGTGCTCTTGCAATACTTTTTGACAATTGCAGTATCTGTGTATAGATGTGTATGATCCATCCCACCAAAACCAAGACGAAACAAAGACCAATACATGGACGAGGCTGATCCAAGACCAGACAAGATACAACAAAGGCAAGAGCAACCACGTTTTTCAAAACTTACAGATTGATATGGTTTAGGGCAGGGGTCTGCAACCTTTAACACTAAAACAGCCATTTTTGGCCAAAAAGTTAACAAACATGCCTGCCTGAAGTCATCCAGGCAGGCATCAAAATCAAAAATGTACCGATATTACATCACATTTTCTCTGTATTTTACTCCTTACGTTTAAAGTATAACAGCAATTGCAGCTGTTTTGTGCATTTTGAGTTGATTGCGTGTGTACTATAGAATGAAAAATATTTTTAAAAATGAGCCAAATAAACAACAAAATGAATAAAATATCCACAAATGAACAAAAATTAAAACAATAAATTAACAAAATAATAATGGATTGGATTTATATAGCACTTTTCAAGCCTGCTTCTCAAAGCGGTGACAATGAATCTGTTATTTATTGACTCTACATTCACTCCTGGTGGTGGTGGTAAACTACATCTGTAGCCACAGCTGCCCTGGGGCAGACTGACAGAAAAGTGCCCACCAATTTGCGCAAACGGCCCCTCCAACCACCACCAATCAATCATTCACATTCACAACTATGGACAATTTAGACTGGCCAATTCACCTAGTGCATGTTTTTGGTTGCGGGAGGAAGCCGGAGTACCTGGAGAGAACCCACACAGACACAGGGAGAAAATGCAAACTCCACACAGAAAGGCCCTGCCTCCCAGCACGGCCTCTGGGATCAAACCCAGGACCTTCTTGCTGTGAGGTACGAGTGCTACCCACTGCACCACTGTGTCACAAACATGGTTGAAATATACACAAAGTGAAAGCATTAAGTTAGAAAATTAACCACCTCATCAAAAAATAAACAGAAACATAAAGATGTGCATGGTAAACAAAAATAGAACAAAAACAAAATGAACAAAATGATCAAGAAAAAGAACAAAAATAATGAACCAAAATGGATAAACTAATCTGGAAATTGAAAAAGCGTCCACAAATAAATCACAATAAAAATAATCCAAAATAACCCAAGAAAATTAAGAAAAATGAGCAATATAGTACACAAAATTTGCCAAAAACAAAAAGCTAATTGGTACCCTATTAATAAAAAGCTGTTTTAGAGCCACGTGTGCCTCTGTAGCCATGGATTGCAGACCCCTGGTTTACGGGGCGATACGATTCCCGTTGGCAGTTAATATCAAAATGAGGCAGCCTGTGGAAAGCTACGTCAGCACTTGGTAAAAAAAGGAATGCTTTAGGGTGATTTGGTTCAAACCATAGTAATGACATGAACAAATATGTCAGATAAGTTCATGTCTCCATAGTTGTGGTCTGGTCATAAAATCTGGTCCTCTTTGTTTGAGACTGACATAAGACCAGTAACAAAGCATCAGAGGTTGAGCCAAGACCAAGATCTTCAAAAGATCTTGAGATTGGACTCCATGCTATGACCACATGTCCAGTGCTACAACACTATTCTGAGCTTGAGCATGGCAAACAAATGACGAGCCCTCACCTCACCATCCCCTTCCAAGTGTCAGAGACCCTGACAGTTGAAAGACCCTAGTTACAGCTAGTGTTTGTTTTTTTAGTGTAGTCTGCCTCACAGGATGCATTAACTGCTACCTGCTTTTAAAGTTCTCCATGCCACACTGAAGAATAAAAAGCCAGTAAATATGTGCCACTAAAATAAGAGCCAAAGCCTTTTATAGTCACTTTGGTCACACTGCAAGCCTAAGAACCCAACTGGGATTTATTGCCCAGATCTGTCTGACTGTAATAAGGTAGACAAGATACAAAAGGAGTTTCATTGAAATCAGCTGCTCTTCGGGCGAAATGAATTATATTGATCTGTATCAATTATATTACGATTGGCGCTATACAAATAAAGATTGATTGATTGATTGATATTCATCTGTATGTGAGACTGACGGAAAGAGAAGTGTGTGGGGACTGTCTACAAGGTACAACAATAGGAAATTAATATCAATAACTTCACAATGAAGTATTGTATGGACATGGAAATCACTGCAGATACTTATTTCCTCCTCATAGTGATACTACAACCATTTGTTCAGGAGAATAGATTTTAAGTCATCACAGTCTTTTTGCACTTTGTAGACAGTCCCCACACACTGGTCTTTCTGTGGATCTCATATACAGATCAATATAAGTCATACCACATCAAGGACGGCTGATTTCAATGAGATGCCAAGTGTTGCTTATCGTTTACTACAATCAGAGCGAGAGGTATAATTTAGCTATGAACTTGCTGTTTATGAGCTATTTACTGCCAAATGACAACTCTATGACTGTCTAACTTTACCCAAGTGAGTTTTGCTTGCACAGAAGTATCACTCCAAGCCCTTAAATGATCTGACACCTCACAGTCCCTCCACTGACTACATCCATAAAACTGTCTTCCATGTTTGTACAGTGACCCTTAGCACAGAATTATGATGACCATTGGCTGAGAATGATGTGAAAGTTGCATCAGTTCCAATATGACAGTTCAAACTCATTGCATTACTCATGCATTGCAAAACATTGTACCTGTATCTGTTTTGAGACCACATATGGGAGTGGCCCAAATTAGATTTAAAATGATCAGTTTCCATGTGGTTTGTGATGTTCACTTTGCCAGGAAAAAAGACACACCCGGACCACATACAGGCAAAAAAATAAAATAAAATAAAATAAAAAAAAAATCAGATTTGAGCCACTTGCACCTGCAGTATGAACCTAGCCTTTAATACCACAAGTCTCTCCATGTGTAAATGTTGCACCAAGACACATTGGCTCATGGCACCATTTTGGAAACAAACTGCACCATACACCATTTAACACAAGTGCAGTTTGTTTGAAGGAAAACAGCCTGACACGCGAGGGAGTTTTTTCCTCTATTCCAGATGAGTCAGATGTACTTGACGTGTAGAGATACTGTAGGTGTGACCGGATGAGACAAAAGCTACTGCAGAGTAACATGATGGGTGTCACTGGAGCACAGTATTTTGTTCCTGTGTATGCCACTAATTATACACAACAGAAAACATAATTATGAATATTACGTTCCATTTCTACAAACAACTGCAACTAAATTCTACATTCTGCACCTATAATGTGTGCAGTAAAAGACTATAAAGAAAAATGTCTTTAAGGCACAGGAAGTCATGTTTAGACGCTACAGTATCTGCAGACCTAAATGTGTTTAAGTGAAACAGGGCTGTTATTGTGCAAGGTGTTTCAGCTACTAACAGCTATAAGAGAACATAGAATAGAACATAAAACTTAGTATTATTGCAATTTTTGCATTCACTTAACACAGAGGAATGTTAAAACAAGTTTGTCTTTTTGTTTGTCCTGTACAAATGCTGCAGTCTAAACTTTAGGATTCATGTAGATACAGAAAAAAGTGACACTGTGAAATACAGAGCAAAAATTATTCATAACATTCACTGACACATATCCAATTTTAAAATCAAAACTGAAACAAAGCTGCCTGAAGGATTTATGTCTCATTCAAGTCAAGACCAGCATGCTTCCCACACAACAAGACAATGGATGTGGCCCTGCGAAATAATTCATATACAATTTAAGGAATTTCAGTTTACACAAATGTTGACTTTGGCAAGTCTTTAACATGGAAATGTAATGAAACATTGCATAATGGCAACCACACTACAGTATAAAGCATCTTTTCTATACAGTACTGTCATCACTGGTGTAATAAGCTATGGATGACAGATGAAAGTATATCTGAAACACAGATGTAAAGTGATTCTCGTGTTATACTGGCACTTGCCAACTAAAAACTGCAACGGCTGCCTGCAACACACTTCACATTTTAAAAAACACAAAAGAATTGGAGAGAGTACGGTATGCAGGCGAAAGACATAAAAAGTAACAAGGCATCAGTATAAAACAAATTAATAAATAAATGAATAATTTAATTTCCCTGATATAACAAATTCCATCAGAAACCATGCACAGCAGTAGAGCCTGGTTGTGAGAAAAGTCTATGCAATGATAGCCAGAATGAACCTCACTATGTACAGTGCTGTGAAAAAGTATTTGCCCCCTTCCCAATTTCTTACTTTTTTTGTATATTTGTCACACTTTCATGTTTCAGATCAAAGAAATATAAATAATAAATTTAAGAAAACAAGTAAACACAAAATGCAGTTTTTAAATGAAGGCGAATGTCCAGTCATCTGTTTATGACCTCGAGCTGAAGCACACCTGGATTCTGCAGCAGGACAATGATCCAAAACACACCAGCAAGTTCACCTCTGAATGGCTTAAGAAAAACAAAATGAAGACTTTGGAGTGGCCTAGTCAAAGTCCTGACCTGTATCCCATTGAGATGCTGTGGCATGACCTTAAAAAGGATGGTTCGCCCTCAAACACCATCCTATGTGGCTGAATTACAACAATTCTGCACAGAAGAGTGGGCCAAAATTCCACCACAGCGCCATAAAAGACTCATTGCCAGTTCTCGTAAGCGCTTGGTTGCAGTTGCTGCTGCTAAGGGTGGCCCAAGAAGTTCTTAGGTTTAGGGGGCAAGCACTTTTTCCACACAGGGCCATGTAGGTTTGGATTTTTCCCCCTTAAAAATAAAAACCTTCATTTAAAAACTGCATTTTGTGTTTACTGGTGGTTTCTTCTAAATGTGTTTGATGCCCTGAAACATTTAAGCATGACACATATACAAAAAAGTAAGAAATCATGAGGGGGTCAAACACTTTTTTACAGCACTGTAGAGGCCACTCACACAATCACCAACATACAGTTTACAAGACAAGATTGTTTTGTCTGAGGTAAAAGAAAACAAAAAAGCAACCGCAATATGTCTGTTGTGGCAACCCAAATGGTAATCATCTCTGACAGAATTACAGTATATAGTATAGTAGCAGTAGAACGTGATAAGTTACATTACAGAATATTTTCCAAAAACAGAAACCGTACAGGTAAGATGAATAATGCTACAAAAGAAGATTTTGTCCACAGTTATGCACATGTTGTCACAGTGGTCAAATCTCACGTCCAATGGTGCATTCAGAATTGCATTTGGAAATAATACACAACTCCAAACATAGTCACTTCTGCAGTAGTTTGAAGATAGAAATCACAGTTTGGGGGGAAAGATGACAATATGAAATCTAGTTTGTTTTCCTGTCGAACAGCAGTAAAGCTGGGATTCCTGAAAATGAAAACATGGCAAATAAAACAGCATATTAATAAAAATGTTTCTCTGCAAGATGCAAACCATGTGTAAAACATGAAACTTGGAAACATATTTTTATATGAAAAATAACTCCACAAAGAGAAAACTCAAGAATAAAAATCATTCAGGGGTTTGTGGCTAAGAGGCTAACATGTAGCTTCAGTTTGTCCAGTGATAGAGTGAGTTACACATCTGTATCTCTTCACTGCCAATGTCTCCAACACCAGCAAAGAAACACTTTGTCAGTACTGGCACTTACAGGCTCAATAATCACTGAGCATGTTGAGAAAGATACATAGGTCTTCTTCTGGACCCTACATCTTGTCCACCACTCCTCAGCAAGTCTGAGCTATGCAGCTCAGTAAATACACAGTCCACACACAAACAGCATGAGCCCAGTAACTAGGAACAGGATACAAGGGAAATGTGATGGACAGGAAGTGGATAGAGGCCGACATCATATGAGGGGATGGAGTTTAATTACCCTCTCATCCCCTGTTTCAGTCAGGCAGAAGGAGACTCCCAATACCCACTGGGTCCTCACCCCAATGGGGCTCTCTGGTCCCTTTCAGGAGGGTGTGGGCTAGAGTGGTGGAGGAGGTTTTGGGTAGATGGCTACAGGTTGGTTTCACCACTCAGACTTGTGTCAAACTCCTGACAGTTGAGCAGCCTTCGATGTAGGCAGATCCAGTAAAGCCTGGACTGTGATGCCGACTTTCACCAGGCCACGCTCCTCGAGGATGTGATGAGGCAGGCACAGCTTGTCCTGTGTTAGAAGACACATGTTTTATCACTGTTTAAAGATGGAATTTTACCAGAGGGGATTGTCCAAAATAGGCAAGTTTAACTTTAAGGACAGCTTTGCATTTTCTAGCTAGATTCAAAAGGCAGCCACCCAGAATGTTTTTCAGTTCACAGGTGAGTTAATTTGTGCCATTTCTTGTCTTCTTAATGTGCTTTGGATACAATCACTTGTCTTGTGCAAAGAAAAGGTGGGTAGAGGGCATGCACTGGATATATAATTGGACAAAGTGACCATGACATCACCCATTGGTTTCTGAACGGCCGTTTTGAGGCCATTCAGGTTGTCATTGCCTGAATGACATTTTGGAGCCAAAAACAGGATGTAACCATATTTGGACGAATGGCGGCAGAGCTACTGGGTGTAGTATGTCAGGGGTCTGGGTAAGCTAATACTGACCACTAGCTTACTGATGTGGCAAAACGTCACCACACATAGCCACACAAAGTCTTATTATGGTGTTATTAGTGTAAACACCTACAACTACAGTCGAGTGCATCTCTGGTAAATCAATGCTTTATTGAATAAACAGAAGATATGAAGGTCCGATCTCATCCAACTCCACTGGCGACTCAAGTTACCATAGCGACATGTCAATCAAAGCACAGGACAGCAAAGATTTGTCAGATTATTTGCCACAATATCTTCATAAAGGAGAAAAGTTAAAAATGGACCACTAGATCACTTAATAGAGGGTCCAAATAAGACATGTGAGCCCATGATGAAAAACATTTATTCACTTAGTGTTTTCAAAGAGAAGTCCATCCTAACTGTATGGGAGTCAGGGCTTCCTGGAGCCCAGTCAATGGTGCTGCAGCGGCCAACAGCAGTATTACAACTGTTGGCCGCTTTAAGTTCGTTCTGCATTGGCCTCACTGAACAGCCTTGGTCAATACAACTACTGTACAAATCCATATCATCGCAAGTAAAGCGAAAAGACAGTCCATCGTTACTCTAAGAAAGGCTCAGCCAATTGGAAAAATAACAACTTTGAAGGTGTCTCCAAGTGTGATGAAAATGACTCTGAGGACCATCCCAGGAAAGGAAGACCAATCCTGCTGCAAAGGATACAGTAAGTTCATTAGAATTAACACCCGCAGAAACAAGAAACAGCCCTCCTGAGAGCCAGTTTAATCATTTCTCTTCATTTAACTATTTCTTGCCATAATATGAATTAGTACAGTAGCAGCACTGATAGGGCTATTGACGCTATACCCACCATTTATCTGAAATGGCACAAAGTAACTTGACAAGACACACCTGTGATTTAAAACCTGTTCCAGGTGACTACCTTGTGAATCTGATGAGAATGCCATGACTGTATAAAGCTGTCATCAAAGTTAAATGTGTCAATTTGATCTAAAATAGAAATATACAGTATATGTTCTGCGTTTTTTTTTTTTTTTTACATCATGATTCCATACGTGTACTTTCACAGCTTGGATGTCTTTAGTATTTGAATAATAAAATAATAAAAATGGTGTGTCCAGACTTTTGATTGCCAGTGTACTTAGAGTACATACATCTCTCTGCCATTCATACATGTTCATACATGTCTCTCACATTACACACACCCTCCTCTTCTCCTGCCTTTCTCTTCTTTAAGATCTCTTTGATCTGTCGCTCGCTGCTCCCCAATGTAGTCGTCTTCAGACCACAGCCAAGTCTTAACAGCTGATCTTAACATCAGGCTTTTACTAAAAACGATGGCAATTTTTTTCCCATAGAAAAGAATTATAGAACTCTTTCAAAATCCTTCAAATCTCTTCAACTTTAAACTTATAGAACCAGCATAATTCAACTCGTCAACTCCTTTTAAGCTTTAAACAACTCAAACTCTTCAACTATGCATTTGCATTTGTTCAGCTTTTTAATATCTTTTAGACTGTTCACAAACTCTCAGTCTAAATCCGAGGTGGTTCTGCAGGCGTTTTTATGCGTTTATAATGGGGAGCGGAATGTTCAGCAATGATGATTTGGATGAACAGCAGCAGCGAAAGCGGAGTGTAGCATGCCAGGGGACTCATGGGAAAGCTAACACTAACCACTAGCTTACTAACGTGGTAAAACTTTGCCAAGCAACGCCAAACAAGCCATATTATGGTGTTAGTGTTAACACTTACCCACAACTGCAGTCGAGTGCATCTCAGGTAAAACTATGCCCATATTGAATAAACGGAACATGCGGAGGTCTGACTCAGGCTGACTTCACTGGTGAGTCAAGTTACCAGAGCAACATGTCAATCAAACCCCAGCAAGGTAGTGATTTGTCAGATTATTTTGACATAATATCTTAATAATTAAGCAAAAAGTTAATGATGGCTCACGAGATCACTTATTAGAGGGTCCAAATAAAACGTTTGAGACCATGATGACATAAATGTATTCACTTAGTATTTTCAGAGTGATGTCCAGTGTAACTCTATCGGAGTCGAGGCTTATTGGAGCCGAATGAACGGTTCTGCAGCAGCATCTTACAACTTAAAGTTACTTCCACATCAACCTCACTGAACAGCCCAGGTCATTGCCCACTGGTTTAAACTGAAGACTACTGGCTATGGCTGTTATTTATTCATGTCAGTAATGACTGTTACAGTATAATGTTACAGAGGTCTGAGGTCAAAGTTATTAACACCCCTATGAAAATGCAGCTCTTTTCCAAATGTTCTCCATGCTTCTCACTCCAGTTCTGGATACTTGGAAACACTTGGATAACTTTGTATATCTTTCTCCTGCTTTGTGTCCATCAACAATCCTTCTTCCTAGATCTAAACTAATTTCTTTTACTTGGGGGTTAGGTGAATTGGTCACTCTAAATTGTCCATAGGTATGAATGTGAGTGTGAATGGTTGTCTGTCTCTATGTG
>JAQQAE010016360.1:0-11783 GCA_029823295.1 Pseudamia nigra
AAGCATACATGGAAAAGAACACTGTCTCTACTGTGAAACATGGAGGAGGCTCGCTTATGTTCTGGGGCTGCTTTGCTACGTCTGGCAAAGGGGGTGTTGAATATGTGCAGGGTACAATGAAATCTCAAGACTATCAAGGTATTCTAGAGAGAAATGTGCTGACCAGTGTCAGAAAGTTTGGTCTCAGTCGCAGGTCATGGGTCTTGCAACAGGATAATGACCCGAAATACACAGCTAAAAACACCCAAGAATGGCTAAGAGCAAAACATTGGACTGTTCTGAAGTGGCTTTTATGAGCCCTGATCTAAATCCTATTGAACATCTGTGGAAGGAGCTGAAACATGCCGTCTGGAGAAGGAACCCTTCAAACCTGAGACAACTGGAGCAGTTTGCTATTGTTTTGGTGATGAATCTGTTTTGCACCTCTGCACTGGGGAGTAGATTGGAGTGAAGGACGTTTCAGGAATAAACATGGTGACGGCAAAAGTGACTCAAGGGAAAAATGGAGAAAAAAAAGTCACAGGAAAAATGAGGCGATAAAGAAAAAGGCTGGAGGAGAATTGGGGGGTTATTTTGGGCCCTGCAGGCTTCCTGCAGGTGAGGGAAATGAAAGAGTGACTTCTGAAACAATTGCTCAGCAAGTGAGTGGAGCGAGTGAGGAGTGGGATGGGAAGGATGTGGGGAGGGGGTTGTATTTGTTGGAGCAAAGAGTGGACGTAAGAATAAAGGTAAACATCACAGCCAGGGTAGATTCACAGAGGGTGGGTTTTATTTAGTTTGTAAATGAAATTAACATGAAACTTTGGGGTTGCTAATAAAACTCTGATTTATCAATTATCCAATGGTTGTTCAGTTAATCCTTAATGTTGTTTATTTTACATCATTTTCTTACTTTTTAAAATAAATTTCGGGTTTATTTTATTCATGTTCTGTTCATTTTGTGCATTATTTTGTTTATTTTTAATTTATATTCTTTTTTTTTTGGATATATGTTCATTTTGCACATGAGGTTATTCCTTTTTGTTCATTTTGTCACTTATTTCAATTCCATCCATCCATTTTCTACCCCTTAATCCTCGTGAGGGTAATTTTTATTTATTTTTTAAATTATTTTGGTCATTTTTGTTCATGTTAGAGATTAGCTTTTTCGATATTTTTGCCTTGGTAGCACATTTTTGTTCAGTTTGTTGCTTCTTTTGTCTATTTTATGCTGTCTCGTTTATTTTGCTCAATTTCTAGATTTTTTTTCATTCTTTATTAATATCTGTTCAATTTGTGACTTATTTTTTGATTTTTTAAAATTAATTTGAGTGATTATTTTGTTAATTATTTTGTTATTTTTTAAGTATTTTGTTCATTTTTGTGCGTTTTATTGGTCATTTTGTTATTATTTAGCAATAATAATTTGGCATTATTTTAAATTTTTTTATTAATATTAGGAATTAGTCTACGCAATATTCTTGCTTAGTTTGTTGATTTTTGTCCAGTTTGTAGCTTATTTTGTCTATTTTATTTATTATTATGATTATTTTATTGATCTTTATTAATTTTATTGATTATTTTGTTAATATTTCTCTTATTTTCATTATTACAGTGTTCATTTGTTGCTTTTTGTTCATTTTGTTTCTTATTCTTTTCATTTTTGCTCATTTTCTTGATTATTTTCTTATTGTATATTAATGTATAATACAGTGCATATCACCACAACACAGAAAATGAACACACTGACACCTCAGCGCTCAAATAAAACCTGGTTCACGCAGGCCTAATAAACACAATATTTTGGAATCTGTTATTCTGAAGTTGTTTATGTCACTATCGCAGCTTTTGTAAACAGAGAATAAACCTGTCACAGTGACAGATGAATAGCGTGGAAGTGGGCGGAGTCAGGGTCCTGCTGTGGCCACGCCCTCTCAGCTTCATTTACTTTATAAGGAGCAGAGGTGGAGACAGATGTTAGACTCGGACATCAACTCTGATCAGGAAAGTTCAGCTGAACCTCTGGAACTTCATATTTTGCATTTTCTTGGTGGTAAGTTTCATTTTATTGCCTTTCCTTACATATCTTTTATTTTATTCCACTTTATATTGATTTGTCAACATCTTTAATTTATAATAGTGGTTGTTTTTGTTTCTACACAGGCCAGAGCGGTATGGAGATAGCTGTTCTGCTGCTGCTGACTGTAACTGTGACTGCTGCTATACCACTCAGACCAACTCAAAGGTCAGTACAGTTTATATATATAGATGTATTTAGTATTTATAAATATACATATACACAATGACAGCTTCCTCTTACAAACTATGGCACTGTTTACCAAAGCTTTTCAATTGGTGTCTCCTTGGTATCCAAACTCAAAATCATTGTATTTTTTTATTTTTAGTACATAAATGTAGGAGCTGATATAAGAATGAACATTAAACTTATTTTTAGGGCTCAAGAACACATGAAACGTGTGCCATTGAAATTTTAATTCACACTAAATTCACAAAATGAACAAAAACTAACAAACTGATGAAAAATGTTTTTAAAACTTAATTCAAAAATAAAAAAATTAACAAAAAAATTAACAAAATGATCAAGACATTGAACGAAATTAAACAAAACTGAAACCATGGAATAAATTAATGAACAAAAATTAACCTGATATTGATAAAAAGATGTACAGTAAAAGAAAATAATCAAAACAATGAACTTTGTATCAAACAAATATAACAAAATGAACAAAAATGACTGAAATAAAGTGAGCACAGAAGTTATTATAAATATTTACAATAAAATTAATTGTAATAAAATTAACAGACAAATAAAGAAAGTGAACAAAGTATATACTCAGTGTGGAAAAAAATTAACAAAAGTTTAACAAAAAGAAACAAAATAAGAAAATTAACTTAATAAACAAGACTAACAAAAAGTTAACAAAAAAGAAATAAATATTAAATAAGATAAGTACAGTAATCAGCAAAGTGATCAGAAAATAAACCTATTTTTAAAGAAAATGAACAAAACTTCAGCAAAAGTTAAAAAAATAAGAAATTTAGAAAATGAGATTTATAATAAACAAGATGAACAAAAGTGAACAATAAAGGAACAAAATATTGAACAAAAATGAAAAAGAAAAAAATAGAAAAGAATGAACCTGATATTCAAGAAAATGAACAAAATGAAGATAAAAAAGAAAATAATCAAAACAGTGAACTTTGTATCAAACAGAACTAACAAAATAACAAAAATGACTAAAATAACAAATGAGCAGAAAATAAAGTTATTTTCAAGAAAAATATTTTATAAAATCAGTTAAAGTTAAAGAAAAAAAAATTGCCACAGTAATGAAGAAAACTAACAAAAAGGATAAAAAAAATAATAGGCAATAAACAACATTAAATGATGGGAAATGAGAAAAAATTAAACCAATAAACCACAAAGTGATCAAAAGCAGACAAATAAAGTAATAAAATGAACAACATTTGTCCAAAAATTCCCAAAAAGTATCAAAAATAATCAAGAAAATGAACAGAAATTAAGCAAGAAATCAACAAAAGGAACAAAAATGAGTAAAATAATTAACAAAGTGAATGAAAATCAACTAAATAATCAGGATAGTAAACAAAATATCCACAAAATCAACAAAATGATAACCAAAATAAATCAGCTTGTGACCTGATAAAAACAGATCCATGACCCGTTATGGGCTGTGACCTACAGATTGGGAACCCCCTACATTAAAGTGCAAGGTATTGAGTAGATGACTGTGTGTGAACCTGCAGGTCGGACACAGACTCCAGCGATGCTGTGGAGGCGTCGGCGGCAAAAAAGTCAGAGGTTGTGCACGTGCAGCATGTTTCACTTTTGAGGGTGATCCCGATCCCGTTCCGGTCAGAGGACATCAAACGTGAGAACTTGGATGCAATGACGAGCTGGTAATGACCCGATTTGGTTAGAAGCGTAGTTCATGAGATGCTTCATAACACAAACACTCAAACTCAAAAACCAACATGACATAGTATCTGTATGTTATTGTGGTTTAAATAGAAGCAAAAACAATAAGATGTGTAAGAAGTAATAATGAACTTATCTTGTTCATTTTGACTTATTGCTGCACAAGAAAATATTGAAAGACAGTCAATGAACAACATAATCAAGGAAATACAAAAAATACCCAATGAAATAAGAAAAATTTACAAAAAATTAACAAAATATTCAAGAATATAAACAAAATACCAATTAAAATTAAGAAAAAATTGACAAAACAATCAAGAAAATAAACTTAAAGCCCTTAAAGTAGTAAAAATAAACAAGAAAAGAACTAAAAAATGAAGAAAATAAACACAATATGTACTGGAATAATAAAAATAAAAATAATAAACAAGATGATCAAGGCAGTGAACAAAGATGAACAAAACAGCAAACAAAAACAAAAATGAACAAAATACAGTAAATGAAAACAAACAGAAAAATAACAATGGAAAATATCAAAAATGAGCAAGTAAAATCAAGACAGTTTGCAAAAATATCCACACAACTGACAAAGTAGTCCATAAAATGAAAAAAAAGATAAGAAAAGAACAAGATATTCCATAAAATAAAATAAAAAATGCCCATTAAGGAAATAAAAATAAAAATTTAACAAAAATGATTTAAACTTCACAGCAAAATAAAAAATGAGCAAAAGAATCAGGAAAATTAACAAAATATCCCCACAGACAAAATAATCCATAAAATGAACAATTAAAAATGAACAAAATAATCCACTAAGTGACAAAGTGTGAACAAAACTGAATAAACAAATAAATAAAATAATACAAAAATGAAACAAAACAAATGAAAACAATGGACAAAATGTTCACACAATGGACAAAATAATCCATAAAATCAAGAAAAATGAATTTAAAAATTGAAGAGAATAATCGAGAAAATAAAGAAAATGAAGATAAAATGAAGAAAATAAGCAACAGAATAATCAATCAAATGAGCAGAAAACACTCAAAATTCCAAAAATTAACTATGCAAACTGCTGCAGAGTCAGCAGGTCAATCAATCAATCAATCAATCTTTATTTGCATAGCGCCAATCATAATCACCGATTATCTCTAGGCACTTCGCAATTCAAGGCCGAAATCTCATCAATCAATCAAACTTTATCAATCAATCAATCAAATTTCCTCCTGCCGGATCCGCTGCGCTAGACAATGCGCACCACCACGTACAGGGGGACAAAGACCATCTTGACAGACAACCATTCACACGCACATTCATGCCTATGGACAATTTAGAGTAACCAATTCACCTAACCCCCTAGTGCATGTTTTTGGTGATGAAACAACCTTACATTTTTCCCGCCCTCTTCGGCAGGCTGTATGCGAGGCTGCGCATTCGGCGTGCGCCCGTGCGTGGATGTCAGCTGGGGACGTGTCAGGTCCACAACCTGGCCAACACTTTGTACCAAATCAGCAAAACCAGTGGGAAGGATGAGTCGAAGAAGGCCAACGACCCGCAGGGATACGGCAGATAGAGGCTGTAGGACATGATGACCAATATGGACTATGAGGAGAGCAGTGGATTTAAAATAAATATCTGTGTATGATCTGACTGACTGGTACTTATTGTGGATGTATGATCTGTAAGCACACTGAATGTCTGGACACTGTGTGACACCTAATCATACTACGGTAAAAAAATTTATATAAATATATATATGAAGAAGTTTTTATATTTAAATGTGTTTGACAATAAATATTTAATATAATGTGTATGTGTGGTTTATGCTTATTTCAAAATGTAGCATGGGTCCTGATAATCACTACAAGGATGTACACTATGTGGACAAAAGTATTCAGACCCCTGTTCAGTACACCAGCTGTAATGACATCATATTCAAATACACTGTACAAACTTTGACTTTATTGTCCCCAAGGAGAAATTCTTTTTCACTGTACTGCACTTGTTTAACAGACACAGAGACACAACAGCAATCGACTTAATAATGCTTCACATCAGGGGTTTTCAACCAGTGGTCTGTGGCCCTTTGGTTGACCACGAAAGCATTGTAAGTGGTCCCTGGCCTTGTAATTTCAATGTGTAGCCGAACAAGATTCTGCTGCATTCTGTTCAGACAAAGATCCGACTTAAAGAATATTTTGACAGCGCTGACATTAAAGGCACTGTCTGTAGTCATTTCAGGGAGCTCATGCAACAATTCCACAAGTAGTTCTCTGACTCTGAGGGACTTTGTGATAGTAAATGGATCCTCCTCCCAGTCACCGATGATGCAGCGGCAGGTTCAAGCCTAACAAAAAGAGGATCAGATTAAGAGGCTGGTGTATGATACACAACCCCCTGTGAAGTAAACAGAAAGAAGTGGATAAGTTGATGGGCCGAATTCCCAGCAGTAAAAACAACACTGTGCTTTTTACCTTTTGCAACTACATCTCTGTGAGACTGGATTTTCCACACTGGCATTCCTGAAAAATCAGTACAGGGCAAGGTTGGAGCCAGAGAATGATATGAAACTGTCCCTATCCACCATGATACTGACAAGCACAGACAATGTGCAACTCACCACGCCTCGAAATTGTACTAACAGATAAGAACAAAACCTAATATCCACACCTGTCCTCATACTGATCAGGTGTTCCCCAGATTGAGTCTTAGTCCCTGGATCAAAATCAGCTGAAATCCCCTGCTTCACTTAATAGACTTAACATACTCATCATCACCACTCAAAAATGTACTTGAACTCAGTTACATTTGGCACCCCCCCCCAATGAGTAGGAGTCATTTTTACACAGATTTTTCTTCCTAATGATGATGATTGACATTTATAGTTATAGCCTAAAAAGCAACAAAGTGAGCAAAAATGAACGACGTAATCAAGTAAATTAAGAAAATTGACAAAATTAGCAACAAAATGAAATAAATAATTAAATAATTGACCAAAAATAAACAATATGACTAACAAAAGAGGGAAAAATGACCAAAACCATCAAATAAATTCACAAAAATGAATAAAATAAGCAAAACAACAAAACAATGAACAAAATATATGACAAAGTGAGAAAAAATGATTAAAATAATCAGGAAAATTAACAAAATGAACAAACAAGTAACAAAATGACCATACATTTACAAAAATAAATGAACAGAATCCAAAAAAACTAGCAACAAAATTAGTAGAAAAACTGCAAAATAATCAAACTAATCCTGTTTCTTTTCTGAATCTATTACTTAAATAACAGTTAATGTGAATTTTATCTTGTTATTACCAGCTTAAAAACAATATGAGGCCATAGGCATAGATGTCAGAGGGTGGAGGGGGGGATTTGTCCCCATCAATATTTGTAAAATGTCCATTTGTCCCCCAATAAAACAGTTTCCTTTAGATGATATGGAGCTCTTTTGTTTCCTGCTTTATGTCAGTCTCATTGTTGGTAAATTTAATTTGCTTGATTATTTTGTTCATTTATGTTGATTTTTAGATTTTGTTCATTCTGATTTTATTTTGACAGCACTACAAATAAACCAATGGCCACTTATTTTGCTCACTTTTGCGCACTGTTTTGATTAGTATGTTAATATTTGTTCATTTTCTTGAGCATTGTGTTTATTTATACTGATTTTCTACATTATTTTGTTCATTTTTTATTATTTAAAGTATTTTGTTCATTTTGTTACATATTTTCTTCATTTGGGGGGTCCAGGCTGAGGTCTTGCTGTGTGGATAAACCAGGCCTGTCTGGGATATTTTTAGGCATGTCACACACACACACTGCTTATGGTCGATGTTTGGCATGTGTGTGAGTCTGTCCAGGTGTGTGTCACTGTGTCCAACACGTTTCTGTTAACTTCACTAGCGGACAACCATGATGACTGGTGGGTGGGTCATAGGTGAGTATGTGGCGTTCACGTCTCAAACTCACTGTCGGGAATCATAAAGGGGAGTGGACCTTTTTTACAGGGTCGTCAGTTTGTTTATTTGTTAATTTTATGGCTACTGGAGTTCATTGTTGTTCATTTTGTTAATTATTTTTGTTCATTTCCAGTCATTATTTTTCATTTTAATGCATTATTGGTCATTGTTTTCTTTAGTTTTTGTCACTTGTATTATATATGTATTCAGTCGTGCTCGCTTTTATTCATTCTCAGGTATTTTGTTTAGTATTTTGTTCATTTTTAGCCATAATTGTTCATTATTGTTTATGGTTTTCTTATTTTTTGTTACTGTGTGGATGCTTTGTTCATTTTCAGAATATTTTGATGATTTTCTTGATTTCTTTGTTCATTTGTTAATTTGTTGATTAATTTGTTCACTGTCTTGATTATTTATTTATTTACATATATTATTAATTTATGTTCATTTTGTTCATTATTTTTGTTAACTTCTGTTCATTTTTTAATTATTGTATTTATTTCAGTTGAATTTGGTTATGACTTTTTTTCACTCTGGTTCATTTTGTTTCCTATTTTATTAACTTATTTTTTATTACATCCACCAAGGAGGTTATGTTTTTGTCCCAATTGTTTGTCTGTCTGTCTTTTAACAAGATAACTCAAAAAGTCATGAACAGATTTTGATCAAATTTTAGCATAGGTTGGAAATGGCATAAGGACCAATCTGTTAGATTTTGGGTCTGATTTTAGATCTGGATCACTGTCTGGATCCTGGACATTTTTTGAGGATTGTTTATTATTGGGAGATAGGGCCAATTTCAGCATTTTTGCATGTTACTCTATAAAGAATGTCCAGAATGCTTTGCAATCCTGGATACTGTCCCGGTAGGATCTACAATATCTCAAAGTTTCGTCTGGATCTCAGCTGTTTTCTGGATCCTACAATCCAGAACAGTAACAGGGTTAGGGTTCTCATGGAATATGTGGCACTGTAGGGCAATAAATAATGGAACAGACATGCAACTAACACCAAACTGTAATCAGGCCTCTGCTGAATCAGTATAGTGGATATTTTGTGTCTTCATTACGTATGAAGCTAGATCCAGTCAAACACCATTACTATGGAAATACAATGTTTGTGAATAACTATTGAACATGGAGATCAATGTGATTCCAAAAGCTTCTTACTTTATTCATTCTTTCTTAGTATTATATTATGTAAATTTTCTTCATGATTTTGTTCAATTTTGTTCATACTCTATTATTTCATTCATTTGTGTTCATTTTCTTCATTATTTTGTTCATTTACTTTATTATTTTAATAATTTATGTTGACCCTACTTATGATTTAGTTCAATTTAGTTCATTTTCTTTATTATTTTATTCATTTGTGTTAATCTTGTATATGATTTAGTTCATTTTATTTATTATCTGATTAATTCATGTTAATTTTCTTTATCATTTTGTTCATTTTATTTTTCATGTGATTAATTTATGTTGCTTTTGTTCATGCTTTTGTTCCGTTTTGTTCATTTTCTTTACGTTATTAATTTGTGTCAATTTTATTTATTAATTTGATCATTTTGTTCATTTCGTATTGCTCATTATCTTGCTGAATGTTGATTTAGTGCTTATTTTCTTATTTCTGACTTAAGGTTAATCCTTATATTTCACATTTAAATACAATAAAAACATAAAAATGCTATGCTATGTGGCTGTCTGAGTTCTGGACCTGCCGTATTAAAGTATATGACGTGTTTGCACCTGCGTCTGCTTCACAGGTATGTGTTTTAAGGCCACGCCCAGGCCCGCGCTGATCTGCTGTATAAGCCACACCCTCACCTGTGTCTCTTTACACCTCCATGTGACAGACCGGGCTCCAACCAGCCGCTGTGTTGCACCATGGTCAGAAGGAAAACCTGATTGTTTCCCTGTCTTGTCTTCACTCTGGGTCGAAAAAAAGGGAAAACAACATGAGAGACGTGGCAGAAGGAGGAGACAGCGGAGACAAAATCAAATCCGAGAAAGACCAGGTGCGTGGACATTTCACTACGTCTGTCATAAAGTAGCAGTCAGCGAACAACAACCACTGGAGAAAAATACAGTCATGAAAGTTGGCTGATGTTTTTCCCAGCTGACGTTTTCAGTCACGAACGGAGGGTCAGCGAAGGCTTTTCTTTCTTTACACTGCTTCTTTTCACGGTCACGCTCCATGAAATGTCACTCGGGGGGGAAAAAAAACATTTAACGTGCGTTGCCGTGATTTTAAGTCAATGTTAGCAAGTTTTGTCTCGGTTCACTGCGTTTTGGACCAAACGGCGGAAGTCGCTTAATGCGGAACAATGTCGACAAAAACAAACTCTGAAACCAGCTGGAAAAGACGCACTGAAATGGCACATTACAAGACATTTTTATAGAAATGTAAAATAACACAAGCACTACGGAAACCCGTCTGTCCCAAACGTAGGCGCGCGGACCCACAAAGTTCACACGCACTGTGTCACTGGGTCGGCTAGTTTGTTCATTTTAAATTATTTGATTAATTTTTATTCACTTCATTCAATATTTATGATAATTTGTGTTCATGTTTGACACTTAGTCAGGCCATTTGTGTTCATTTTTTGGATTTGTTATTTGTTTTTTTTTTTTGTTAATTTTGTCACATCTTCATGATTGTTTTTGTGACTTTGTTCCTTTCCTGGTTGTTTTGATATACAGTAGTTTATTTTCTTGACTATATTGATTATTTTTGTTGACATTCTTAGTTATTTTTGATCATGTATGTTGTGATTTGTTAATTTTGTGGATGGTTTTGAGCATTTTTGTTCAGTTTCTGGAATATTTTGTTACTTTTGTTTATTTTTGCAGTTTTTAAAGTCATTTTACTAATTTTATTAATTTTTGTTAATTTTTGATCTTTTTCCTGTTACTTTTCTTGATTATTTTGCGCATGAATGTTATTCTGTTAATTTTTTTGATCATGTTTTTGTTTTTTTTTCATTTTGTGGATTATTTTGATCATGTTTGTCTTTCGCGAGTTTTGTCAATTTTATTTTGATAATTTTTTGTTTATTTTGAGCAATTGCTTTTGATTATCTTGGTTAGTTTTAATGACTGTCTTTATTTCATATCATTTCAATCATGTATATATATTTTGTAATCTTTTTGGACGGTTTTGACATCTTTGCATATAAACTAGTGTGTAATGTACCAGTTTACCACTGTCAGGTGTTATCATGTCTGCATTCTTACCAGCTGATGAAGGTCCTCGACAGTGCCATCATCAAAGCCTTCACATGGAAACAAAAATATACGTATAAATCAACTGTCCTTTTCATTGTCATTAGAAATAGATCAGTGTGAACAGAATTAGCTTCAGTCAGTGTACGTGTGTGTGTCAGTAACACACTGGATTCTCAGGATGTTTTGTTCTGCTTCTTGAGAAACTCAGCTCTTCTTTGGTCACCTCATGACAACTGCTTTTCTGGGTGCAGCTTCTCCCATTGCAGATTAAGAACAATGGTGATCAAACATCATTAGTGCAATTTTTCAGACTCAAGTAGATGTTCTACGTCAAACCTTTTATGTAAGTAGAATTATACACATATTCTGAGTAAAACATCTTCTTGTAAGAAGAGTCACAGTAGTTATTAAAATGGTCCTTGTCAGTGGTTTAGCTGCATATAATGCATATAACTGCATATAATGCTTATGGGTACATTTTTCTGCTGCATAAGTGTCTGTTACATTTTACACTTGTACAGATGTAGTGGGTTTCATTTGGCAGTGCTGCCATGGCGTTAGAGATGGGGGGGGTGGTGGTGGAGGGCAGGGGGATTGTTTTTCCAGCAGTAGCTGCAGTGCGCAGCAGCAACCACCAGGTGGCTCATGTGAG
>JAQQAE010016361.1:0-11783 GCA_029823295.1 Pseudamia nigra
TGACATGTTTTAGCTGGCAGCGGGTTAGCTACAAATTGGGTTTTTTTTTTTGTTTCTCATTTTGACCATTTTGCACATTTAGTACATTTTTGTTCATTTACACTTTTTGGTGTATTGTTTTGCACATTATTTAGTTGTTTTTCTTATTTATATTTATTCACTTGACTCTTTATTCATTTGTTGAATATTTTGTTACTTTTGTGTCCTCTCTTTGGAATCATTTTTGTGATTTTTTTTTTTTTTTTTTCATTTTCCTGACTTTTTTTTTTTAACTCATCCATCCATCCATTTTCTACCCCTTAATCATATTTTGTGTTAATCATGTTAAGATACCTAATTTATTTCCTTATATAATTCTTTTTACAGATCAGTATCACTGTTCCGATGGTGATACTGATCTGTCATGGCATTACTTTAAGAACAAATTAAGCCACAGTAAAAACATGACGTGAATATTCAGGTTTCTCTCTGTTCTGTATAAACACCATGTCCTGCATTCGAGCATCACTGGGATAATCCTCATAACCAGGATACTAACGTGCATGTAAGCACAGTCTTATGATTCTCCTCAGTGTTCCCTTGAGCCTGGTTTGTTTTCAGTGATTCAGCCTTCACTATGAACACATTGCCAAATAAGGGCTGACCTGTCCGGAGAGCTGACCTCTGAACCTGGAGTGTTTACAGCATCCTACCTTTATCTCACTGGCCAATGTCATCACAACCAAACTATATTTAAGAGTTGATGTGGCGCAATATTTTCTACAAGGTGAATGTGTCTGTCCTTCCAACCTGCAGTCGGTCATGATGTCTTATACCAATACCAGCACTGGCAGGCAGGGGGCGACACAGCTCTAGATATCTGCCCACATCCACATGGAGCACTTCTGTACGACTGTAGATCAACCTCTGGCTCAGGTTCAGTTCACTTTCAGCCTCGTTTGCAGGTGCACTTTTGCTCAGAATATGTATTTTTTTTATATTTACTATGTATGTTGCTACAGTAACTCATCCAGATTTAATTTCTAACTTTACCATGAAAGTGAATAGAACACACAGCATTAATAGCTCACCTCATCTGAGATTTATCTCCATGGAAATCAGCTTCAGCCGTTGTTTTGTGTCCGCGTTGAACGTCTGCGACTCAGAGGGTTCGATTCAAAAGAACTCACTCCTTCTGCCCTTCCCAAACTTAGGGTTGGCACCCAAAACGAAGCTTATGTATCAGTTGCCCATTTGTTTCTTAATCTGTTAATTTTTGAGAAGTATTCTGTCACAGTTTAATTTTGTGGGTTATTTAAGTGATTTTTTTTTTCTATAATTTGCTTAGCCTATTTTTGTTCATTTTGAATACTTTGTTCATTTTTGTTTATTTTTATTATCGTGCGTAGGATTATTTTTTATTATTTTGGTTTATATATGTTCATTTTAATTTGTTCATTGTTTTGATAATTTTTTTCATGTTTTTGTTCATGTTTATTACATTGTCCATATTTTCTTTATTTTTGTTCCCTTTCTTTATCATTGTGTTTTTCTTTTGTCATTCCTTTTGTTCATTTTTCCCATTTTTGTTCCTAGTCTTAATCATTTAATTTCTTTTTGGTATTTTTTTTTGTTATTGTGCTCATTTTTTCTTAATTTGTGTTCATTTCTGAGGATATCTTGGTCTCTTTCTTGAATGTTTTGTTAATATTTTATTTTTTAATTAGGTTGGTCATTTATTCTCATTGTCTTGGTTGTTTTGTTCAATTGATTGATGATTATGATATTGTTTTTCACTTTGTTTATTAGTTTCCCCATTTTGTTCATTGTCTTGTGATTATTTTCTTTATTCTTTTAGCCATTTTTGATACATATTTTCCATTATTTTGTTCAATCTCATTTCACATCCAAATAAGTTTAATTTTCATTCTTTCATTTAAATGCTGTGTTTTGTAGATTTTTGAGTTGATAATTGATGCCAAATTTTATTTTTGGATTTTTGGATCTTGAGCCAAAATAGTTTGGGAAGCACCTCAGTAGATATTATATTTTAATACAAATCATGTGCAACTATGTGATTTAAATCTGTTTTTCCAAGGGATTTTGTCACCTATATGCAACTTTGTGACTGATGCTGAAGAGAAATGGACCTAATTATTCTACTGGATATTCCTGATGTCGCTGTCATACATCATTACACAGGGCTCTGATGTAGCTGGATGAGTCTCCCATAACTGGATCCCACCACACTACGGTGACGTTTACAGCTGTTTCTTTGTACACAGTGAGTTACTGGTGTCGGTGTTTCTCGGTGATCGCCGTCATGCTGAATGTACAGATGGAGCGGAGAGGATTTAAAGATGGAGATAACAGCCTGATTTTTTTTTTTTTTTTTATTTGTTTCAGGCTATACAGACGCATTTGACCTTTTGAGCTCAAATGTGTTTATAATTATGACTCAAACCAGTAATTAGAGGGTGTTTGGGAGAAGAGCGGGGCGAAAAAGCCGAAAATGTTACCACAATGAACGTTTTATATCAGTCAACATCACTAATTATCCAGATAAAAGTCAGTAATTTAAGTGCAAAGACTGTTTTTGGTTGCAAGTGAAACATAAATGGACAAAAGCACTATAAAAGACTTGAAAAAGACAAAAATAATCTACAACAAGGGGGAAAAAGTTAAATCTCCTTAAAGATCTAAGAAGACACGTATTAAATGGGTTAGACATCAAAAAGATGCAAAAAATGAACTAAGATACAAAAAGTCAAAAATGTGTTAAAAGCTGCAAAACATGAAAATGAGCCAGAACATCCAAAGAGATCCAAAAGAAAAAATGACAAGTAGAAATACTCAAATGAGATGCCACAAACATGTTAAACGAAAAAAATGTGAAAATGACACAAAAGGAAAGATGAAAATGTTAGACTAAAAAGACAGAAGATGCATAAAGACAGTCAAATCTATAAGTAAATGACCCCAAATATGCAAAAAAGTCATAAATGTAAAAAAAAAAACTATTAAAAGGCTCAACAACAAAATAAATTTCTAAAAGAAAACATGTTACAAAAAGACATGAAGAGACAAATATTCAAGAAAAATTCAATAATATAAAAATGACCCAAAAGACAAAAATCTCAAAATTTGGAAAAAGTTAAAAATGTTGCAAAAGATACAAAAAGACAAACTACTTGAAAAATGCGAGAAGAAAAATGTCATAGACCAGAAATATCTAACACACATTTAACAGACAAATCACAAAGATACAAAAAATTTAAGACAAAAGTACAAGATGCAAAAAATAAAAAAGTCACAAAATACAAAAATACTCAAGGACAAAACTGCAAAAAAAGTGGTACAAGATACAAAAATGCAACATAAAAGGCACAACAGAAACAAGTGATGAAGTGAAAATGGTATGAGTGTTATTGTTCAGCAACATTTTGTATATGATTTAAAATGATACTTAAACCAAAACCAACCTTAGAGACCGAATAAAATGTACGTTGTGATAAGTATTTTCATGGAGCTGTAAAAGTATTGCGATGATGACTGTTTTATCGCCCAGCTCTGGTTGTAACGGATCCTGAACCGTGTCCTCTATTCAGTCCAGTGGATAATTAAAAAAACAGCTTCATTTTCAATTCTTCACTCTAAATGCAAAAATGAAAATGAGGAAAAATGCTTTTTTTTTGCTTATATTTAACCATACAGATACCTGACAAAATGAGCTATTTTGTCATTGTTTTCATTGTACTCAAACTTTTGAAAACTTTTGGTTAATGTGCTCATTTTCCACTTCCTGTCTTCATGTGAAAATCATTAAAACAGACATGTAGGTCTGGATTGGACCTTTCACAGTAAAAGCTCTGTATCTGGTGTAAGTAAACACTCTTATACAGGATGTTGACCAGATGGACTCGACTTTGACAGTTTTGACTCCTTGTTCCTTTCCTCAATATGTCGTCATGCGCCACCTATTGATCTGTCCTTACCGACCTGACATTGTGTGGTTTAGAAGATAGAGCAGCATACTGCTACCGCCATGAGAAAAAATATATATTTACACAGTGTCTCATGATAACCAGAACAGTTTGCCATTATCATGGTTGTAGTAGTTAAATCTTTTTTTAAATTTCCCCTCTGGGTGGCAGCGGTTTGTGGACATAACACTTATTTTGAAGAATTAGAGTACGGTAGCTAATGTTTCTTATGTGTTGGTGGACCAGCAGGAAAAGAGCACACCAGTAATTAGCATGTCCAGGTAAAATGGACATGTTTTCTGTTTGCAGGGGATCCAAGCAGGTTACGCTGGGATAGGATGACATGACCATGGACCAATGGGTGATGCTGTGTTGGGGTGTCAAACGACGGCACTTACAATGGTCAAGGTCCAAACCATGCCTATGTTCATTTTCACATTAAGACAGAAAAATGAAGGTTGTAAAATGAGCACATTAACCACACAGTTCTACTTTCCTCAGTCAAAAGTTTCAGTTCAATTAAAAAAGGAGAAAAGTGCTCATTTTGTCAGGAATCTCTGTGGTTAAATCTAAGCAAAATTGATATTTTAGTTATTTTTGTATTGAGTGAAAATGAAGTTGTTTTTTCATCTAATTTCCCATTTGTAGTGGATATGGATTAAACGGAGGGTTCATGGATTGTCATGTCATAGACAATGCTTTTCCTTAAACCTCACATTGAGTATTTGGATAACGAAAACAAAAACCGACACACATGACTTAAGGCCACTGATTCTGAACACCGTGTCATCAAGTCATTTTACAAAGGCCTCCATTTCCCTCTGGGTGTTTACCCGGAGGCTAAAGTGTGTATGTGTGTGTGTTTTGTAAAGCTTAATTGAGTGTTTTTTGTAATCTCGTCATCTTGGGAGGAATGTTTCTGTGCATCCATGAGATTTGTACATCTGTGTACATGCGTAACTGACTAATGCCCTGAAGCATGGCGTGTAACTTCTCTGAAATTTTGTTTTACCATTGTAACAGGATTTATGGTGTTAAAACAGACTTTGGGGGTTTTCATCTCCAGCTAGGTGCATCATGTTTTAAACTAGCTTTATTCCTCTGGTCAGTCTAAACTTCATAAATAAAGCCATAAAAACTCCTGCAGATGTGGAGGAAAAATTTCAAAGTTTCTCCCTAATTTTTTTTTAATTTTAGACAAAAACGGTTGACATCTGTATTCACTTTGCAGATGCTGCCTATCATAATATGCTTATTGCTACATTTTTGATTTCTTTTTGTTACAATGTCCTATTTTACAATGTGTGTATATATATTGATAATGTAAGAAAAAAGACTACATATCTATTTTTCTTGTCTGATTAATTTTACTGTTCCTATTTTGTGAATGAAGTACATGCCTGTACACAGTTAACGTGAAAATAACAATAAATGTTTTTTAAACCTCCAATCAGACTGGAGTTTCTCTTTTAAATACATATTTGACATTTACTGTGATATTTGTCCTGTATTTAATTGATTGATTTAAAGGTGACATACTGTACCTCTTTTTCACAGGTTTATTTAATTCTCTCATGTCCTCAGAATGTGAGTTTTTAAATTTCAACTCAAAATACCACAGATTCTTCATTTTGCAACGTAAATACTAATGAGCTCCTTTTGAGCACAACACCCTGTGCCATGGATACCGTCATGTAGATTCCCTTGCACAGTGTTCAGTGATGTTTCTTTGAACCATATTTCTTAAAATCTAGCAAATACCATTCTCCTTACTATGTCCATGCTACACAGTAGATTGTGTCTGTGCATAGGTATATCATAATAATACAGGGTGTTTCAAAAAGGTGGACCCAATTTCAATCTGGTATATTTCTTGATAGCAACATGGGACAGTAACACAAAAGTTACCAATGGTTTAGTGAGTTCTCAAGTTTTTTAGCCATTTCATAAATGCTCTGCATGCCCTCCACCTGCTGCACGAACAGCATCGAGACCGTAGTCGTATTTGTCCCAAACGCCCCTCAGAGGGTCTTCGTCCACTCCAGTCACCTCTGCTGTGATTCTGTTTTTGAGGTCATCTGGCACGAAAACAGTCTTCGGCAAATCCCCACAAGAACAAAATTCACAGGGTGTAATGTCGGGGGGATCGTGAAGGCCAAGAGTGTGGGACAGTCATTGGGTTCTGTGCGGCTGATTTGAAGTGACACCTAGTGATTTTTTTTTATTATGGTTCTATGCCCCGCCCTTTCATGTAGTAAGAGTTTCGTTCACGGTTGCAGAGATGTGGTAATTTCAAATCAGGTCCATCTTTTTGAAACACCCTGCAGTATGAACCTGTGGAGAATTATCTATTCCACAGAAAATCCTTCTTTATTTTTTTGGTATTTTAAGCAAATGGATCCATGAAGGACCATTTTACAGTTTTGTGTTCAACAGAATAGGAACAAATGTATATACTGTATTTGCATTGTGGTACTTCATGATGATGATGGTTTATTTGTCATTTTTATTCTGATTTCTGGTTTCTTCCACTTTCAGTCAAGACCAAAAGTCTGCCTTTAACCCTACAATGCTGTTGGTACAGTATCATATTGGATACACACATTTTTCAGACCTTTTGCATCAAGTCGTTGCTCAAACCCTGCTGTACACAATCTGTTACTTGAATTATGTGCACTGTCCAATGCAAATGTCAAACATGATATGAAGAAAAAGGCATATGCTAATTATTATTATTATACATTTTTTACATTTTGTTAGAGGGCCAAATAAAGACTTCAGATTTTTTGTAAAAACAAAACTGAATTTTCTGTCCATTATTTCATAGCTTAGGCATTAGAGGGTTAAACTTGAATAAAATATGGATTTGTAATTTACCTGGACAGCCTTTTGGGTATCTCACCCATCACTACCTTGTGTTATACAAACTTGCTAGTGCACTCCAGAAGAGCATTTTACCCTGTCTTGCAACTTTTTATTACATCTAATGGATTCATCACAGCCCATCCTTCCACGTTTCAAACCAACCAGTCCAGTATTTTTTGTGAAATCCACCCAACTCGGAAACAGTAACAAGGAGTATTTCAAGCCTGGTCAGTATTGATGTAGATAACTCTCAGATTCTTCCACAATAAGCAAACATGCAACTGCAAATGCACTTATGTAGGCTGAGATTGAGATGAACATTGTCCCAACAGAAATCCAATAGTTATCTGGAGCAAATAAAATTTAACAAATAACAATTGAGTACAGAACAGTCACAAAATAAGGAATAATGGTGAATTTAGAAGAAGACATTCGACACATTTATACCTAAAGCAGCCAAAAGAATCAATTTGTATCATTTTTAGTCAACAAAATATCATCTGTCATTTTATTAAACATTTCTAATCACCCCCTCCTTGAATCGTCACCTTATTGTTGTGGAGGGGTTTGCGTGCTTGAGTGATCCTAGGAGCTCTGTTGTCAGGGGGAAATTCGCCCCTGGTAGGGTCTCCCAAGGCAAATTGGTTCTAGATGACCGGTCGACACTGATGGTCCAATCCCCAGTTGCCAAAATTAGCTCCAACTGGAGGAGGCCCTGGGAACCCCTGGGGGTTCCCCCGGAGAAGCTCGAAGAGGTGGCTGAGGTGAGGGAAGTCTGGGCTTCTGGGCTTAGGCTGCTGCTCCTTGACCACGACCAGGGGAAGCAGAGGATGATGGATGGATGGACATTCTAGCTACAAAGGAATGCTAGAAGTCACATGGTTGGCACTTGTACTTGAATCTCTGTTTTTATAATTAAAGTATCTTTGAGACGCAAAGCACTTTATGTGACCATCAGTACAAATGTGTCTGAAATGACAGTGAAAATAGCTATATGAAAAGTATTAGTTTGGATTATAAATCTCTGTCTCTTACATTGCTGTTATGCATGATACAATTGTCAGTTTTATTGATTTTCTTATGCTCCTTATTTGGATTTAAGGTTGTCACTGTTCACCTGTCATTCCTATGCGAATTGAATTGATGGAACTCTATCCATCACTTTTAGGGAAATTAATTTGAAAAGTTCATAAATAAGAAAGATCAAATGAGATGGAGGCAGATGATTTGCTGTGGCGACCCCTGAAGGGAGCAGCCGAAAGGAAAAGAAGGAGAAGAACTCAGTAGGATGTAGTAGTACGTATGGCATCTAAGGACAGAAGTCAAAAGACTGGAGTCTCGGTAGGAAAAATAGCCCACTGTCCTTTTTGATCTTAAAATCTTTTTAATTTAAAGAATAAACTGCATAAAAATGAAATGATGTTGATTCATTTATGTTTAACATTTTGATATTATGGCCCCACTTTTGCTCATTTTGTTGATTATTTTTCATTTTGTTCCCTTTTTGGAGTTTTACCTCCAGAGGTGATGGAGGTTATGGTTTTGTTTTGTTTGTTTGTCTGTTATGCTCAAAAAGTTATTAACAGATTTCGATCAAATGTTCCGGATAGGTTGGAAATGGCATAAGGACCAATTGATTAGATTTTAGGAGTGATCTGGATCACCGTCTGGATCCAGGAAATTTTTGAAGGATTCTTTATTATTGCCAGATATGGCCAATTTCAGCATTTTTGCATGTCACTCTATAAATAATATCCAGAATGCTTGACATAAAATTACTGCATACTGTCACAATCAGTTCTACAATATTTCAAAGTTTCATCTGGACCCTGGCAATATTCTGGGTCCTACGATCCAGAACAGTTAAATTTATGATTCCCCATCTGGCGCTGGAAGGCAACAAATAATGGTACAGACCTGCGACTAACACCACGCTGTAGTCAAAATGCTACACTGGAAAAATGGAAATACTGATTTTTATGAATACTGTAACTATTGAACAAATAATTATATCAATGTGATTCCAAATGCTATGGGTTTGTTTTCATGGTCAAGGAATCCAATAATGTAGATAAAAGAAATGTAGGCCCTTTGTTATTGGGTGTAATTCACATTATTGCGGAAAATGAGCTGCTTGGAGGTCTGAGCTCTCTGAGTGCTTCCTAATTTTTGTTCTCTTTTTGTTCCATACTGTACATGCAGTAAAGGTACAAAATAATGCATAAACAATTCACTAGAACAAAATGTTGAACATTTAAAATTAAACTTCCCGGTGGATCTAGACGTGGCTGACTGAATAACAACTTCACCCTTGAATGGACCAAATGTTTCCAGTGAGTCTGTAATCTTTGTGGTTTCAAGAATCCAGTTCAACTCTGCCCTGTACTGACTTCAGAGACCCTAGACCTATGTTAATGAGACAGTTTGCACAAGAGATAAACTGTATTCACCTCGTGCTCATCATCTTGAATTTCTCCTCCTTCACTCAGCTGCAAACCCCTGCAGCTGATCTACACGTCATACATGTGACGAAGAAGCCGACTTATGACTAGAGAAAATCCCTGCTGCGTTTGGAATAACCTATGCAAAAACAAACACTGCATACTAGTTGCTAAACAGTTCAATGACCTCCTGTGGTTTTGTTTGTTTCCGTTTCACGTGTGTCCACGTGATACACTCTCCCAAGGTAAACGACCTCAGTGTTGCTTTTTGATAGGGAATAAACACTAACTTGTCAAAAACCCAAAGAAGAGTGTCTTGTGCAAGGACAAAACAACTAGTTTGACTAAAGGCCTTTGGATGGTTCATTCATTAAAGGTAAAATACGGTATTAATTAGTAACTATAGGTATTATGTAGTATATGCAGTACACAAATGCAAAATACTCATGAGATGAGATAAAGGGAAAACTGATGGGAGCGGATACCTCCAATATGAAAATGGGCCACAAAATTAGAGATGATCTCATGTCAAGTTCACAGAGTGAAAATGAGTAAAGGTGAACAAAATAATTAAGAAATTGAGTAGATGTGAATAAAAGGATCAATAAACTAATTAAAGGTGAACAAAAATAATGAAGAAAATCAGTAAAAATTAACAAAATAATCAAGATAGTGAAAAAAGTAACAACATGATCAATATTAGCATTTGCTGTCATTCCCAACAGATCATTAAAACAAAGTAAGCACTAAATTAAAATGACCCAAATCTAAAAATCAACAGAAATAAGAAAACTAGTCATGAAAATGAAACTAAGTAACAATAAACAAAACTGCCTTTACTTATGTAAAACGAGACAAAAAGCTGCATATCATCTAAGGTAAAGTGTTGGGGGGGGGGGGGTTACAAATGCACATTTTACTGATATTGAGGGGGACAAATCCTCCCCTTGATTCTGACAAATGCATCCCCATGTCATGAGACAAGGACAGTGGACACACTGACTGACCATTTGAACATCTGAATCATCAGATTTGTTTCACACTTCTTTTCAGATAGTCCTTGAGTTTAGACTTTATTCAAAATTCTATTCACAGCACTTGACAGACAATGGACACTTATTAAAGATGCACACATGACATAACCACATATAACAACATTCACATCTCAGCGAGGCCTGGTATTTATTACAGCTATGGATGTAGGACGTGGGGCCTTCTGTATCCCAGAGTCCTGTACCTGCATCCTGAGGGCAAAATGACTACAGTAGGTACTCATTACTTGGGTGTGTTCTGTTCTATTGAGCTTGAAATGGCTTTGTCATTCAGTTCAGTGGGTGTGGGAAGACCTATAATTGTTGAGGCAATATTGGCAGTAGTTCTTAACAGAGAGCATGTTGTAGAAGCAGATGGAAGAGAATGATGGTCAGGTACAGTAACAGATGGAGATGAAGAGTAACATAAAGTCCTTGGGGGGAAATGCTCTTACTGTATTTGCTTAGTTAAATCCAGGTGGTGACTTTTTTTTGTCCAGGCAGTGTATTTCTACTAAGCTCCCCCCAAAATGTTTAGAAATGTTATTTTGGTCAATTATTTCTCCCCTTTAATAATACCAATTTGTATTGTATTTTATATCGCTGGAAAAGTCAGATTAGTCACCTTTCCAGCGAGGTAAAACTTGTAAGTATTGCACAATCATGGATTGAGCAATGCAGATAAATGTGAGTGTAGCATGCCAAAATGTGCCAAAATCCCCTGCAATATTGTCCTGTTGGTATTCACTCATGTTTTGAACTTCAAGTGCTGCCAGGTGTTGGCATTGGTGGTTCTGTTGGGTTTACTCTCTGTATAGTCACGAGGTCTCGTCCTCGAATTGTGAAGTGCCTAGAGATAATCGGCGATTATGATTGGCGCTATACAGATAAAGATTGAATTGAATTGAATTGAATTGAATTGGAACCTAAGAATGTGGGCCAATGTCATGTTCAGGGATGAATCAAGGTTCTGTGTTGGATGGTCGGATGAAAATATGAAGATGGCATAGAGAACAACCGTGCTGGTTGACCTTCAGCAACTCCTGGTTGAGGAATGGGATGCCACCACCACAGCAAAATTTGACCAGGCTGGTGACCTGTATGAGGAGGAGGAGGGGTCAAGCAGGTGTGGCTGCATGTGGATCTTCTACACGCTACTAAGTTCCCTGACAGTGTGAAATGAATACAGTGCAAAAATGGCCAGTATGTTGCTTTTTCTTTGTAACTGTGGGAGAGTGCAATCATCCAATCCACCAAGCAACTCAAAACAAGACACTATTGCCAAGGGTTTTGGTACATTTTTGTGATGGTATCCACACCTTTAGCTGTGTTGCTCAATCCACAAATACACAATCCTCACAGTTTGTATCTCGCTGTAAAGGTGACTAATCTGACTTTTCCAACAATATACAGATGTGGACAAAATTGTTGGTACCCCCTGTAAATGACAGAAAAACCCACAATGGTCACAGAAATAACTTGAA
>JAQQAE010016362.1:0-11783 GCA_029823295.1 Pseudamia nigra
AGTTTGTTTTTCAATTGCATTGCACAGGTTATAGGTCACATTAAAGGTGGAAAAAGTTGTGAAATTATTTATCTTGGGGTCAATTTTTTTACATCACAAAAACCTGGCATTTGAACGGGGGTGTATAGACTTTTGAAATCCACTGTACCTTGCACTTCGACTTAATTTGCTCCACATCACTTTGGAGATACCCAAACCACTGCCACATCACCGACATTGAGTAACTTTTCTTCTCCTCTTATCTCATGGCTTCAGCTCCGTGTTTAGCTCCATGTTTGCTCATTCTGTTTACTTCTCCGACAACTTACAAACGAAAGTGGAGCAGGAAAAGGTTGACTCTGATTGGCTGTTGCCATGCACATTTTCTTCTTCTTCGTGTTCTTCTTCATTTAACTTGCCCTCCACAGGTCTTTAACGCTTGTTCGACAGCGCCTCAAACACACATTTCCACCATGTTTGAGTGAGTAAATATGCTTACAGCTGATCACTGTAATCGACCTGAAAATTTTCATGATCACTAATCGCAATCATATAATCGCCCGTCCCTATTTGTATGATTTTTACTTTACTCGTGTGAAGAAGTGCATACACTGATCCGTCTTAACATTATTACCACTGACAGGTGAAGTGGTAATAATGTCAATTATCTTATTACAGTGGCACTTGTGAGTGAGTACAATATGTTTGAAGGTGCAAGTGAACATTTAGTCCTTGAAGTTGATGTATTTGAAACAGAAATTTGTACAGCATAAGGATCCAGCAACCTAAACAAGGGCCAAACTATAATGTCAAGACTGAGTCAAAGCATCTCCAAAACTGTGGTCTTGTTTGGTGGTCCTGGTCCTGCAGTGGACAGAATCCCACAAGGAAAGGAACAACTGGATCTCAATCCAGTAGAGTATCTAAGGGAACTAAACATTATTACCACATAATGTTGTGCAAGACTTCTGAAAAATAACTGGCAGTACATTACACATTAGACATCATAGTGACACATACCTCAAATTCTGTATGTTGTGAGCTTGAGCCTTCATGACTCTAAACTGGTTTTCTAACACATTTTACAAATATTTAATTGGATTGAAAGCCGGTTGTTCATCCCTAGACCACTGTTGTTTGGGGTTCTATCCACTGCAGACTAGAACACCCAACAAGATCTTTGAGTTTGGATGCAATGACAGTACTTTTGCCACATCTAGATACCTCGTCCTCTTTGAGCTATTATATTGAGAATTATTTAATTTCTATAAGTCTTCAGCATTTCATGTATTTTGGTCCAAACGCAGCAGCTGCTGTGTGAGCAGATAAATCTCGTACAGTGCAGGCTTTGAGTTCTGACAGTCTGTTCAGATGACCTCATGGTGTCGGCTACAGTCGAATCATGATGGTCTATCGCCTCCCTGTGGTCATAAGGTAACACGCAGACGAGCGAGAGAGCTGAAGCCCTTGTTGTCTCATATCGTCATGTTGACGCATTTCATTACGTCAACACTGTTGTGGGTTTCTGTTGTGTCTGCAAAATTTTCCTCTTCATCTCCTGTGGTCACTGCCCAGAAACATGCGAGTGTTTACATCAGTACACCAACCTGCGGCTATTCCCACGGACACACCTGGCCACCTGAGCGAATGATTGTGTGTGTGCGTGTGTGTGGGGGCGTGTGTGTGTGTGCTGCTGACATGTGTGTCTTATTTCAGAAAGAGTCCCCCACCACTTCCAGGCAGTCCCCTGCCAATGGCCACTCCAGCATTAACAGTTCTATCTTGGTAAGAACCCCCTCCCACAGAAAACCCCTCCACCTCCCTCAAGACAGACTGAACCATTTGCTTCCCCTCGAGTGGGTCTCATTTGTCACGTTGATGTCTCATGGTATTTTTACATGTCAGTTTATCCCCTTTAGTCCACGTGATATGTGAAAGTTCTGTTCATGTTTTCATAATAGCATGAAACATGGCACATTTGCACAGTTTGGGATTCAGAACATACAGCACAGAAATGTCACCATGGAAAACTTCACACCCCAGTTGATAATGGCAATTATGATGAACAATGTCAAATATTGTCTGTAAGTTTAAAGAATGAATTTGAAAACTGAAGAAATCTGAGATTTAATTATGATTTTAATCTCTTTGTGATCAGAACATAAAGTGATTGTTGAATACAAAATCATAATGGAGTAAAATTAAGTAGAACAACAAAGCATTGAAATATTTTCCAGGTGCTTCAGTTGACAATATAAAAACTACATAAACCCCAAAGAAACACATGGATGGTTTTATCATCACATGACAGAGAAGCTCACATCTGTGTCCATGTTCTGGCGGTAGGAGCGCTTCAGCAGCATTACAATGATGGGGTACATACAACATCATAAACTCTGGTGAATTCAGCATGAAATGGACCTCACTGTTCTAGGCCTGTCACGATAGTTAATTGATTGACCTATCGAGCAATCAGTGAAAACTATCTTGACCATAATTAATCGCCTCAGTGAAGTTATGCTTATTTACAGGAGAAAAAACTACAGTGAGAGTGTGTTATTGGTTGCACTGCTGCTTCCTCTCCTCCACTCTCCTCTCCTGTGTCTACGTGTATGACAGGGAGGAGGCGCAGGAGGGGAGTGTCTCTCACAACACACACACAGAGGATGGAGCTAGCAGAGGTTGTATTGCCAACTTTTGTTGCAAGACTTTGCCAACAATGCCGACATATCGGCACATTCAAGTTAATTGGCTCTCCTTTTTCATTCAACTTGAAGCCAAAATAATACCACAGCTAAGATGTGGAGTTTGGTTTTCAAATCAGCATTTTTTTTAATTGTTGAAAATTTTAATAACCTGGCATTAACTGTGATTAATTGCAATAATTCCCATTTGTATCAACCACAACATTTACAGTAGCTGTAAGGGGTATCATAATATTCAGTATGAACTTGCACTATGTTTAATTGTGTATAAATGTATGATTCAATCTATGATCAGATTTTTACACAAAATTATTTCAAATACTCGACTGAGATTTCAATTAATTTTTGTTATAACCCAAAATAAAATGGCTGTCATCGGCAGCCCCAACATCGTAGAAGTGTTTTCTGCTTTTATGAAAAACTGAACATTTCACCACACACCAGTCTCCTCTCACCTCGACTGTGTATAGACGTCATTCATCATGAGTGTGTTTCCACATACTCTGGAGTTGTGAAACTACAGTAACTGTAGTAGTGCAGTAGATGTAGGATTAAGCTGGTCGCACTGCAGGACTCTCCAGTGCAAGCCGTATCATTCTCCTTATTCATCTGTTTGAGCCAAATGCCCCGTGTCCGATATCTCAGTTAACAAATTGGTGTGCACCATGACGCCTGCTGCCGGCTAACACAAAGGTGCAGGGACACACTGTGCTGCCTCTGTGCCAGCACTAAACCCAATCATGTTCTGCAGGTCCGTTGTCTCGATGCCAAGGCTCCAGACAGACTTTGCCGTCGTGCTGAGGCTGCAGCTGCTTTGCTTGCTCTGTGCTTGCTTGGTTGCTCTACAACCACAGCCAGATCAACTTTAACAGATGACAGTCACTCTGTTCCCTTTCCTCCTTTCCTCTCACTGTGTTTTTAGTCATAAGCAGTAGTTAGTTTGCAGTTGAATGTGCTTGCATGGTGTAATTTCCAGTGTTCTCAAGAGAATAATTGAATCTAGTGCTGGGTGATATACCGGATGAATCCATTTACCATTTTTAACTTTCTGTAAGGTCTGAATTGTTCATATACCTCCACATTGTATCTGTAGCTGCAACATGTTAAAGGCAGCAACAAATTCTACATTATTATAGTGTTGTTCATTGCTAGGAGCACCTCAGAGTGCTGCGTTCCAGTTCATACTCTTCTTTCAAATGTAACCTCATATAAAACACTTTCTTGATTGTAATTGGTCAGTGTACTGTACTTTATGGCCTGTTATTTCTGACTCTGTCTCCTCTGTATGTACTTCAAACAGTAGAATTTAATCAAATATTTCATGTAGTGAAACCAATAGTTATTTTAAATTACAGTTTCTTGTTGGTGTTCATTAACAACAGGTAATGTGAGGAATATTTAGTTTAGAAAAGAAACAACATTAAAATGTGTGTTTTGACAACATTTCCATGTGCACACAAAATTTTCCAGTTTGTTCAAACTCTGCAGATGTTTTACAACCCCAATTCCAAAAAGGTTGGGGTGTAAATAAAACAGAATGCAATGACTTGCAAGTCTCATGAACCCGTATTTTAACCCCAGCAGAGCATAAACAACATATCAGATGCTGAAACTAAGACATTTTACCATTTCATGGAAACTGTTAGCTCCTTCTGAATTTGATAGCAGCAACAGATCTCAAAAAAGCTGGAACAGGGGCAAGTAATTTTCACACATCCAAAATATGTGGAGGAGCATTTATCAACTAACTAGTAAGCAGTCAGAGAGTGCAGACCTCCGCCAAGCAGCTCATTTTCCCCCGTAATGTGATTTACACCTAACAGTAATGGGCCTACATTTATTTTATCTTCATTATTGACCTATCTACATTCTATCTACATTATTGACTTGACCATGAAATCAGGTCTGTAGCATGTGGAATCACATTCATATCATTAGTTAAATAGTTATTCACAAAAATTCAAATTTCCATAATGGAGATTTTCTTGTGGATCTAGCTCCATAATTACTGTAGACTCATCAAATCTGTTTGCATCTGCTGAGTGTCAGCTACAGTTTGGTGTTAGTAGCATGTCCGTACCTTTATTTGTTGCCTTATTGTTTATATTCCTTACAGGGCCAAAGTTCATTTAAAATGGAACACTTGAGCTGTGTTGCTGCCATCAAATTCAAAATGAGCTAATGGTGCCCATGACGTGGTAAAATGTCTTTGTCTCAACATCTGAGATTGTTTATGTTCTATTGAGAATAAAATATGGGTTCATGAGATATGCAAATCACCTCATGTTGTTGTTATTTGTATATGATTACTTTATGTGGTGTACCATTTTATGAGACCAAACAAACCAAATGAAATGAAGTACAGGATTAAATAAAGTGTTAATGTTCTCAATCATCCCAACCAGCCCAGTTCAAGAGGATAAGAGGATTATTTAAACTTTGTAATATTATTTTTAATCCTGGCAGCAGAATATGAAACAGTTTTTGGTCATACCACCCAGCACTGGCTGCATCCTTTTCCTGTGTGTATTTGTGTTTTGTATTTCACTGAGCCATATCTCTGTTATAAATACTGTCATTCCACAGGACCTGCCATCAACGATTCAGCCAAAGGGTCGACAGGTGAATACACGCCGTTATCCTCACTCTCTCTACACAACGCTCACGTCACTCCCTCTAATTCACTCCAGCGTCTGACTTAGTTTTCCCATTTCTGCTTTATAAAACCACTTCTCTAATACAAAGTGGAGGTCAGCCTGTCTGCAGGACTGGGAACGGTATAATGGGAAGTTTATTTTGTTCTGGACTGCCAACAGATGACAATTTAGGCTGTCTTTCATGTAAATAGCTGTCTGAGCCCCTTTTAATTTGAGATTTATGCAGGTTTAAAATGTTAAATGTACAACCTGTTTAAATGCAATTTTGGCACAATTATATCTCATTTTTATGCAAACTAGTATTCCTCTATTATTCTGAATATGTGAATATTCTGAACTATATTACGTATATTCTGATTGGATATTCTGAATCAGAGCTTTTTCTTAATTGGACATTTTCTGATTAAGACATACAATCTACTGATATTTCTTAATTTTATGAGGATTCTTTGTATTAATATGTGTCATTAGGATATTAGTGGTAGATTATCTCTGATAAAGTCAGCTGCTCCGAAGAAAAGTCCACATTTCTGGTCAGAAGTACTATTAAACATTATGACAGAGGGTAGCAACAAGTTACAAATACATTTCTGTACCTGCGTTGTATCCGTATCAGTGGTCATACGGACACACACCTACAGAGCATTGGTTAGACCACCAGCCTATGTAAGGTTTATACCACAGCTGCCGTAAACTAACAGTATTGGTAATGACCAAAATCATTTTTGTTATATTTTTAATGCTAAATTGTTGTTTTCATCCATGACTTTTCAAATTTACTGTTTTAATAAAAAGTGGAAAAAGTAGTAAAGCACATTATCATTATTTGTTTAAGATGCCAAATTACTGTTATTTACTGACATTTCTGAATAAAAGACATAGTTTTAGTGATTGAATATTACATTTGATTAATGTTTGACTTCTCGAAGAAGTCTTGTGTGCGGTGCCAAAGTAGTTATCCCCGACAAAATTTGTAACACGTAAGAAGATGAATTCTTCTATGTTCTATAAGGTTTACTCTGAGGTATTTTGCTAAATAAGACATTTGGTGATAGACCTGTGTGGGTATATATTCTGGCGGACGGAGACATAGCCTGATAAAAAATGTTTCCCCTCTATAACTTTTGGTAGGAAAGATAAATCTTCTTCAAAGTCAACCAAGTTATTAGATGTAGTCTGAATTAAACCTAATAACTCCTACTCCTCATCAACTCCTCCTTTGTGTACTCGCCTTCAAGAGGAGGGATGCAAATTATTTTGGGGGTAGCTAATTTGGCACAACACCAACTCAAATTTGGGTATAAAAACATGAATCCAATTCCTTACTCTTGTTCAAAACAGTAAAACATGAAGAACTAAAAAGGAGAGAGTCCATATTGAAGCACTTCACGATGCTTTATAGTCACATGTGGTCTAATACATTTGTTAAACACTGTATATTAATGTTAAATACATTTATCAATAAATACAGCGCTACTATACCACTGCTTATTGTTCAATACTTGTACTAGTGGATTGGTTACTAAACTGCATTTCATTGCCAGGTTGTTATACTTGACAAATGACAAAAATGCATTTAATCTTGAATCAGTTTCCATGCACTCATACAAGACATTTTCTAGAACAAAATGCTGTTAATGGTTGTCTTAAACTATTAATCTAAATTAAGCCAAACTCACTATATCTCCTTTAAGTCACATACATTTGAAAATATTTCAGCTGTGTTTAAAGTAGAGCGTTTTGTAAATTTGGATTGTATTGATGTGTACGAGCAGTATGTTTCCTGCAAGGCCAAGAGTAGAACAGAACACTAACACTGTAAATTCACTCCATCCAGACCTCATGGATAACAAACACACACAAAACCAGTCCAACATCAGAAAACAAGACACTCCGTTTCACATCATTGGTCATCAACGTCCACCACCACTTAACCTGTCAACTAGTGGATTATTGATCATTTTTCACAATTTAGTGACGTCTTATCAACCAAACAATTTGACAGCGTTGGTCGCAGTTACAATCAGAATCAGCCTCGCGTTGACTCTCTATTAACCAGAGTTCATTGTAATGTCTTGACCTTAAATTGTGAAGTGCTTTTAGATTATTGTGTTTCATGATTGGTGCTTCAGAAATAACTAGAGTTGATTAAATAGAGGAAAACAGAAAAAAAAAACTGGAATGACGGCAGCAAAAACACAATTAGAACTACAATATCCAAGATCAGGCACCATAAGCAAGGGAGTATTATTTATAATTTAATAATAATAATTTATTATATTTATTTAAGGGACTGAACAGAAAAGTAAAAACACATTTAAATCAACTGAATTATAGTTAGAATGGCAAGGCTTTGGGTTTTAAAAACACCATTTAAAAGGATTTAAGGTTTTAGTTTAGATTTAGAAGCAGATATTTAAAGAGAACAGTAAAACGACATAGACTTTACTGAAGGAAAAAATAGGGAATCTAAAAGGGAGAAAAAACCCAACATGCCAAGTAGGTGATGTTTACATGGCATTAGTTTGTTAACAGCATAACTCACAGTAACGAACAATCGATTTGATTTTGGGGATGATCCAGATCACCATCTGGATGGAGAATTCTTTTTTAAAAAGGATTCATCACCATTGCAACACAGGCCTATTTTTAGTAATTTTGCTTGTAACTTCACAAATAAAGCCCAGAAATGTACAGGTCAACATTATTATAGGTTTTATCACACCACAAAGATTGATCTAGATCTTGGCAATACACACTAGATATGAAAATGGTAAAGAATCCTTAACAAATGCAAACAGGGATCGAGATCAGACTTAAAATCTAACCAGCTGTTCTTTCTGCCATTTCCTATCCTGAAAATGTCATCAATATCGGTACATTACTTTCTCTTCATAGTAAAAACCTACCATTATCTTTTGATTCTCTGCTCATTTCCCTCATATTGCCATTGCACTCAAACATTTATCTGACCCTCATTATTGGATTCTTCGACCATGAAAACCTACCGTTAGCATTTGGAATCACATACATATTATTAGTTCAATAGTTATTCATGAAAAATAATGTTTCCATAATGGTGGTTTTCTTCTGGATCTAGCTCTGTAAATATTGGAGATACATCAAATCCATGGGCCCGTTACTGAATCAGCAGACTTTCCACTACAATTTGGTTTCAGTTTCATGTCTATAGCTTTATTCACTACCTTACAGTGGCTATTTTTCCTCAACCCCCGTAAGTATAAACATTCTGGATCACTATACCTGGAAGTTTGTTAGACTCTAATAGAATCTATTATGACGTTATCCTATGTTTTTTGGCTGAATTTTCTGGGTGTTATTTGTTGCGTTACAAGGACAAATGTTGAATTTGACCCTATCTCACAATGGTGAAGAATTCTTGAAAAAACGTTCTGGATCCAGACGATTATCCAAATCACTCCAAAATTTTAATTGATTTCTTCTTGTGCCATTTCTGGCTGATCCTGAAAATTCCATCCAAATCCATTCATAGACAAACAGATAAATAAACTAACGCTGACAATGACATAACCTCCTTGGCGGAGGTAATAGCCATCATGCTCATAAGATATCCTTTACTATTCTGTATTTTAAGGTTTCCTGGGACTTTGTGGTGTATAGAGCACAGGAAGTGAAGAAGCCTTACAACACTCAGTTAACGTATTTCAATAAAATATCTCAGACCTAAAACCAGCAAAAAACAAACCCAATTGTCATTTTCTAACATGATTAAAGGACACTTTGAATTGGGAATGGGACACACCTCAGGATTTGCTCCTTGGGTTAGGGTATCTAGTGGTAATAGCGAAAAAACTTGAGGATGTTGAGATTCACTACTGTGCTGTAAAATTTCTAAAAATTGTAAACAGTTAGCCAACACGACTCAAACGACAGGCATGGTAAAGATGTGCTGAATCAGATGGAATTGCAACATCAAGCCCCATTAACTAATCTTCTACTTAAGACTCCACACAAGACACAGTGGTGATTAGTCAAGGGATTGTACCTTGTAAGTTCTAACCACAATGGTGATCCAGAATACATCCACTCAGGTGAACTGAACGGCCTTGGCTGAGATCTGTTCCCTCTGAGTGATTTCTAGTGAGATCAATGACTCATACATCTAACTTTGTCATATCAAGAGAACCAGCTAATGTTGAACCTTATTTAACCCATAAAATCCCAGCAGAGGAGCATCTATCCAATTTAAATGCACTCACAAAATTAAGTTTTGCTTAATACTAGACAATTTGTCAATATTTAAGAATATTTAACTTGTTTCTCATAGGGCTGTTTTTGCTGCTGACGTTGTCGGTTAAATTGTGGAGAACCCTGAGGCTGCCCAGATATAACATTAAATGCTTTGGTCCTTGAATCAGTTATCGGTGACCACTGCTGTGTCATCAACCTGTCAGTGTAACTTTTCATTTCCCGTTCATTTGTAATGTGTGTACGATGTGGTACTAATGGCACAGGCACTGTTAAACCCTACATTAATGCATAACCACTGATCTGTCAAGAATAAACTCACTAGACATTTGAGGGTTATGCTACTAAAACACATTTTATTATATTATTTCACTGTCCTTGACTTGTATATGTTTATGACAATTACCATAGGCTAGGCACTAAAACAATAATTATATTGTGGTATTTTTTTTTATACCTTAATTATTACGTTTACCAGGATATGTTTTTGTCTCTAGTGTTTATTTTGTTTGCACTGTCAACAGATTGCAATCATTTACTTAAGAACATAAAGTCAAAATGAAATTAGCAGTAAATCACAAAACCTACAGTGTATTGTTGTCCTGATACTTATTGGTACATCTTTTACGTTATTTGCAAGTTGTTGCATATTTACTTAACATTTGTTTTTTAGGTGTTTTTCATAATTTGTCTTATTTTATGGTACTATAAATACAATTTAAAACTGTTTAGTTTCATCAGTTTTCAGTTAGGATGAAAAAAATCTGCCTTTAAACTGTAAAGAGATAATAATTTAACCATCATCATCATAATTAACAATGTCGGCTTACTTACTTTCTTGTCAGCAGTGGTGTGTAGCGTAACAGAAATAGTACTCAAAATAAAGTACTGTTGCTTGATGTTTAATGACTCAGGTAGAAGTACTCATAAACTTAAGTACGTGAGTAAAAGAGTATGTCATTTAAAAGAAGCTACTCAAATTGTAAGTAACTTTAAAATGTTGAATTTGTTATAGCTTAATTTATTGCATTCAAACAGGTATTTTGGTCATTTGTGTTTATTTCATTGATTCCTTTAATAATTTCTGCTTATTTTGTTCAGTTTTGTCACTTATTTTGTTTTTAACCAGTGTTGTTGCTTACCGGTAGTTTGTTCACTTTTGCAAACATTTTTAGTCATTTTGTGGCATATTTTGTTTTTTGTTTTTTTTCATATGTGCCTGTAATGTAATTTATAATTTGACTATTTTCTTGAACTTGGTTCATTTTCTGTTATTTTGTTTATTTTTATTCATCTTTGGCTCATGTTTTGCTTAGTTTATTCATTTTGTTAATTTACTTGATTGTTTTGTTCATTTTTTAATTGAATTTTTTTTTTAAATCAACTTGCATCTATTCACTGTGTACATCCGCTCACTAACTGAGCAGATCTACATTTTTCATCACAATGTAAATGGGTAAGAGAAAAATGTATTCTGTAAAACATGTACCCAGTTAAGGTGGTAAATATACTTGATTACTACCTGCCCTTGCTCGTCCAGCTGTAATTTTAGCATGAGTCCAAGTTGTGCTACAATTCTAATCAGAAGAAAAGCTTTACTGTGGATCCATGTATATGCAGTAACAGATCCTACCAGCAGAGGGAAGTAAAGTCCACACATCATCAAAGTATCACTGCTCTGAATTAATTCACGCTCCCTCGCTTTGACCCCCTCACAGTCCCTCATCGTACCTTCAACCTCCCAGTCTCCCTAACCTCCACCAACCTTATACTGCTGTTTAAACAATGCACAGGCATTTTGCTGCATGATGTGTGTGATGCTTTCAAATCCTAGATTGTATCCAGACCTCCAATCAAGGACAAAATGTCTGTTAAGGTAAGAGAGACCCCTCACAGCCCCCCAGAAAGAAAGAAAAAGTACAAACAAATCTGTGTGTGGTTAAAAATTGTAGAAAGCTGGTTTTGCATGTTGTTTGCAATTCAGTGGACATGGAAACACTGCCTGTGCCATTATTACCGAGACCATTATTACTGCAACCCGACAGTGTCTGGGTGTATCTCCCTGGCCTTTTCCTTTAAATATTTCCAAAACTAAAAATGACACACACCCCCGTCCACAGCTCATTACCTCAGTGTCACACGCAGATGAAGTTCAACACCTACTCACTTTATCTGCCGCATTTCTCTGTGTGTGTGTCTTTGGTTGGGGGGG
>JAQQAE010016363.1:0-11783 GCA_029823295.1 Pseudamia nigra
CAGAAATGTAGGCCGGGCCAGATTAAATCAGCCAACGGGCCGGGTCCGGCCCGCGGGCCGTATGTTTGACACCCCTGTTCTATATTATATTATATTATTATATTCAGTATTTTTGGTATAACTTAAACACTTAAGTTTTTAAGTTGTTTTTAAGTTTTTAAGGTGTTTTTTCATGTATTGTTTTTATCATGTTTATTGTCAGCTTCATGTGTGCCCGTGTTTGTGTTTATGTTGATTGTAAATGTGGATTGTAAATATGGATGTCACTAGACTGCAAAACAAATATACCTACGGGTACAAATAAAGTAACCTGAACCTGAACCTCTTTATGTGTCTTTGTGTCATTGATGTGAAATAACATTCATTGTACCAAAATACAGTTTAAAAAAAAAAACGAGCACAAAATTAAACTACAAACAGAATACTGCAACTAGACAGGATAGTAGGCATTAATGAATTGTATCATGCGTCATTGCTGAGGTACACTTCTATAAGCTGCCCAATATAAACTAGCATACAGTTTACAGTTTTTAATTTAAACTGTAAATACAGATTATGTGTCCTGTCTGCAGAATTTGTGGCCAAAGTGTTAACAATTATAGTTTTACAAACTTAATGTGCAGACTATCCCACCCGTGATGCTTCATCTTAATATAGTTCCAAGCTGCAGTCATTTGTGGTCCTTCACTGCTAATAGCATCCTCTTAAATGAGCTCCCATTTCCTCAACTCATCTGAGCCCAGCACGACCCACAGATAGGCCCTTGTAAATTCTCCCCCCATCTGGCTCCTTTTAAGTCGATGTCAGACTGTCCATAATCGCTCTGTCAAAATGGTATCCCGTCACTGCTGCTTGTTATGAGGTAGTGCAGAGCAGCAGGCTGAGACATACCAGAGTCGGCGCAGTCTGGCGAGCCTGCCAGCCCCCTTCATGTAACATGAGGAAATGAGTTTGTGTCAGGACTATTTTGGAGTTGCTTTGAAGTCTTATTTTACCCCCTTTGCCTCCAGGGGGACAGCACAGAAAGCAAAGGGAGCTGGGTGGTACAATGTGGGGAAATCTGCAGAAATGCCCTGATAACCCAAAAGACAGAACTATCCTGATCTCATGCCGGGGTGGTCAAAGCACATGGAATTGCACAACAAGTTGCACTTAATATGCACGTCATTGTATCTCATACTGTAGTGACCTATTTGTAATCAAGTTCTGGCTTTCCAGTCATTATGGGCACTTGTTAGTCCTTCCTTTTTACATGTTTAAGTATGTCCTAAAGAGAGGGTATCATCATTCTAAAGCATTAATTAACATTCCATCATTTACATTTTCCATGCATAATTTCTATTTTACAAGCCTACAATGGAGTATACATGTACAGTTCAATAAAACTACAGCTTAGAGGAATAATGTTAGTTCAGCAGATACATTACATGCAATTTTTGTTTTGATTGAATGCGCAAGAATCTAAAAGAGATGTACTCCAGAGATTAAAAAATTAAACAGACACATCACATTATCCCGCAACTGAAAAAGACATATTGTTATTATCATATTGTACAAATTCATAGATCAATAGTGAGCACAAGTTCTGTCGATATGAGCCAGGAGCAACGAGCCTCTCTGTGGAGAAAGGGGGAGGGGAGTATTCCTTAGGCAGACCAAACAATGATTTTTATTCTCACACAAGCAAACACAAATATACACTCACGGGACTGCCTTTAAATTGCTTCACAAAGAGAGGTGTAATGCATTTAAAACTAATAAGTCCATGTGTTGCTACTCAGCAGCACCTTGACCTTGAACACAAGTTTTTAGGTCAGCAAAATGTGGCGTGGAGAAGGATGTGAGGGGGTCATCTTATCCTGACATCCCCACTTGTGTCTAAAGTGTCTGCATGACTCACTGTGAAGAATTGCTGAAAAATAACCACATCACAACCCTGAATTCACACATGTGCTTTTGTACATATTCACACTGCTGCACATACACACAGTCAGACTCCTTAGTTAAAGATGGTGGATGCTTCCCACCCCCTGTTGCGTCCGGAGCGATGTTCCCGGACTGGGGACAGCAAGAATGGCATCCCGCAGTGCAGTTTGAGCGTCCTTGCCAGTGCCAGACAACATCACTATTCCTGCCCTAGCAGGGGGCGATAATCACATCAAGCTTTACTGACAAGAGGCATTGAATTCAGCCCCGGTCCCCTTAAGAGTCTGGCATCTCGCAGACGCTCCTGAACATGCTGACGTTACACTGAAAAGGTTTGCGTTTTCATTTTTTCACTCCATGGTGCTTCTTTTTTCTTTTATTTAGGTCTCCCATTTTAGCATTTGTTTTTGCCGCCATTTCTGAAACATACTTGTAACGCAATGATTTAGAATTCCTTGTCACATGGGTGAAACTCTGAATTGGCAGAATCAAGACTTACTGCCATTCCCTTGTGAGATGCGTTCATGTTGCTGGATTCTGATTGTCATGGTCAATTCTATACATTATCTAGCTTTTGTTTGGCTTATAAAGAAGTTATGGGACTTTTTAAGGAAATTTACCACATTTAATGTGTCATTTCTGTAGATTATAGCATTATAAAAAGTCACCATTAAAAGTGCCCCACCACTGTCAAGGTCTGTACATACTGAAAAAAAGATGCAGATTCCACTAAAGATCACCACACACTGATATGAAGGCTGGCTGAGACATACCCATGCTTTAACCCCTGCTGGGTTAAAGCACGGTGGGTATGGGCGGTGGACGGAAAAAACGAGTGCTATCTCTTTAAGACCCCGTCTACTCTCTCAAACAACACTCGATCAATTTTTGCCGGCTCCTCTATTTAGCAGCTCTGTTATAAATTTTTGTTCAGTTATCAGGCTTTTTATTTCCCTAATCGTGCAGTGGAATGGTACAAGTTGACGCCTACCAAAGTTGTACTTGCAGTCGCCTGTTCAGGGTTTTTCTGAAGCTTTTGTTTACATTTTATGAAAGCACGACAGTCATTTCCCACGCTATTTTTGGAAAATGCTGTCTACTCATCAGAAAACTAAAATAACAGGCACTAAGTGGGGGCATCCTTTTTCTTCTGAAATCCACCAAAACAGACAAGAACCACACTGGACTGTTTTAAGCAGCTTTGTGGGCCTGCAGAGCTCCTCAGCTACCCAGGGAGTCTGGCTTCCAGCAGCTATGCCCATTCATCACCTGCTTTCAATGGCCACCACCAAACCGCCTCCAGCTAGAAGGCCAGGTAGGGTGCCGGGTGCATAATGTTTGGGGGATTAGTAATCAAAGGAGTGTGGAGGCTAGGGCCCTCATCCCAGCCCACCATTCACTCCTAGCAGGGGAGAAGAGCTCTAGCCAAGGTCATCATCTCCAGCTCTGCAGGAGGTAACTGGGAAAGATCCCTGGGAACCAGCCGTTTACTCTGTGCTAAACGTCAGCTAGCAGGCTAGCAACACAGCAGGTGTCTCCACAGCCAAACATTCATTTGTGCCACCAATAGCATAGCTGACAACAAGATAATACCTTGCTTTTACTTTTCTCTCGTTTAACCCTCTTTTATCTGTATTATGTTGTTCTTTTTCATCTCCTTTGCGCTGTTCCAGCCTGGTTCTGTGGGATTTGGTTGTTGTTTTTTTCAAATAGCTGTGTAGTGCATTAGCACATTGATGAACTGTTACGATAGTCTTTAGTCTAACATACATTCTCAAATTCTCATGGAAAGCATGTGGGTGAGAGGTTTAGGGGCATAACTGCAAGATCAACCAAGGATAGAAAGTGAAATGTGTTTCTCAAAAAGTTTCTTCTTCAACTTACTATAGTTTAAGAAACCCTGGCAAAGTGCAATTCCCTTTTAACGCTTGTGAATTGACTGCAATAACATGAAAAAAGAGATGCAGAACAAACTTAGTGCTACAATCTCTCTTTGAATTTGCTCTTGCCATCCCGAATACTGTGTGACAGAATAGCAATAATGGTTGTTTTAAGCTGCTTTGGCATCCTGTGGTGCGAGACATTGGGTTGAGAAACCCTGATGGGACAGCTGGTTGTAGATTGTCAGACTGTGGCAGATTGGCCCATGCATTCGCCGAGATTGGGCACTAAACAGATTAGCTTAGCCGCTACTTCTGAGAGAGGGGAAGCAAGAAATGAGGTAACAATGATGCAAAAAGAATCGCCATCATGCAGTTGCAGTCGGAGGCAAGAGAGAAACCGTGCCCTGCCACCCTACCCTCCCACAAACACACCCCTGTTGGGATATTGGCAAGTTGTCATGACGACAGGGATGTTCTGCTGATGAAGTCTCGCCCAGCGCTGTCCAATCAGATCGTGGCGCTACAACCGCAGCGTGAACAGGGGAGGACACACCTATTCCAGTTGCACAATGCTGAGAAAGGACAGGCGAAACCCTGGACCACCAACGGGAAATTGGCAAACCAGCGGAGGCTGTCAATGGGCCGCCATGCTTCGACAATACACAAACAGCGGGTGTTGTGGACTTGGGGAGTGCCAGGTAGGGGGTCTCCATCATGTCTGATGTTGTTAGACCTACGATTCTGTGCTGCTATCAATACAAAGTATTGTTGTATAATTTATGTTTGGTGTTAGGATCCAGTTATTGAACAATGCTATTATTCTTACGTAAATTATGCTTCGGGATGGCAATAGCAGCTATCGTAGTGTTCCAGGTGCACTTTACCAAAATGGCAAATCACTCCTGCAGGTGGTTTTTAGTAATGTGTATCAGTCAAAAGAACCACAACAAAAGCAAAATCATGTCACAGAGGGAAGATGTCAGCGCACTAACTTAAATGTAATTTTGTATTCATTTCACTGCGGGTTGTTGACCAGTTGTAGGAGAGACTAATACACAGAAACTGCAGGTAGCAAAGTGAACTAAAACTCTCCTGGTGTTTGTTTGATACAGGCCTTTTATTCTCAACCCTGGGGTGGATTTTCTCTTCTTCTTGCTGCTTGCTGACCAAATGAAAAACCAGGGCTGTTTGTAGCTCTGTGAAAGACGGAGGGCTTGGTGGGGGCGCACTGTTTTTTCCAAGCACTGCAGGTAGCCATTATGGTCATTATCTTAAGCTTATTATTTCAACTTCCCAGATTTTAGCTCTTAAGAAGTTGTGTTCATGTCTTTCAAATGGTGGTAGTGGCATGATTATGATTTGCATGTATTTTTTTTAGCAGTTCATTTCAATGAACCTCTTCGACCCTTGTGGCTCTCCCTCCCTAGCAAAGCTTCAGACCCTCTATCATGAGGTCTCTGTGGGATGCCATTCGGCAGACTGACCCTCAATAGAAGTTGCATTTTGACTGAAACTTAAGTATTAAATGTTGGCTGTCAGCAGGGCTCAAACACTTTTTAAGTAACTGGGGGGATTTTCTTTTTGAAATGTTCACTTTGGTTCAACATTTTTGCAAATGATTGCTCCACAGTGACATGATTAACTGAGCAGGACGGACTCAGGGGTCCTTGTGTTGATCAAAAGGCTCGTAAGCTGTGGGTTATTTAAAACATTTTTGATCAGATAAAATCTATCTTACATTCCATTCATGATGGATGAAAGTTAACTTTGTGCATTCCTGCTTAAACAGGTATGGTCGCGTTTTGATGCAAATCATATCCAGGTACATTTAGTTTAATGGATAATAGACAGTTTTTCCAATGTATTCCTAGCACATTGAACACACTGTACGTGTCAGTCCAGATGTGAGCAAAAGCTGCAACTCTTCATCCTATTTCTACTCTTGGCATACAGATTGGAAGGTGAAACAATAATTGCAGAGTTTGGGAGGCTTGAAGCTCTTGTCACGATGATAACTGGCTTAAAGTAAGACACAGATGAGCTGCCACTTTTTCCTACAACTCAGTATTTTCAATCCCAAACTAAGGAAGGATACTACCACCTTAAAAGAAAGAATTTTATATGCAGGAGGCCTGATCAGTTGGTTATCATGTGAGATTGGGAAGAAGTCAGAAAATAGATTTATTGCAGGTAAAGGGATGCAAAAAGCAGCTCCTCTCAATAAGTTGATTAGAGGTCTATTGTTTTATTTGCAATAGCATCAGTATACTGCTTTTGCTTATATCACCACAATGTAATATCCGTACAGGGAAACATATCTTAACAAATAATAAATAAAGAGTGTGCATTTAAACATCTCAATGGGTGCAAATGCTTCATCTTCAAAACATGGCCATTTACATTAAAAACCATGTTGTTAAAAGCAAGTGAAAAGTTGATTATTCATGGTTACTTCTGATTTGGAGGGAAGGCTTTTTCTGTTGCTTTCAATTTTATACACCACAAATGTCCTGGAGGGTTTTGCAAACAATGATGTCAGAATGATCAAGTGGGGAGGTGACGAGTAAAAGGATCTGTAGCTAGAAAACTGCTGAAGTGTGATGATTGCTGTTCATGTGATGCAGATTTGTAACATTTTGGTAAATGGGTTCGTAAATGTGGTGAGGCCTGCAGCATCCTGTTTACTTTCTGACCCCATGTTAACAGCATTGTGTTTGCTGTGGATGAAGTTGTAGTTTGAACATGAGCAATTTATTGACAGCAACAAATCAAAGACATGTTTTCATGTGTGATTATTCCCCTCAGAAACAGAAGATAGGATAGAGTTTGTAAGATTATTTTTCATTTTACAAACACCCAAAATCAAGTAAATGCCTGATAAAGATGTCAAAGAAGCCACAAAACCCACTGGGAAACTTAACATACCCTTTTGGAATGCAGTTATAGCATCATGTAATCAACCACCCCAGTCGTTAGATATATCACCATTCGAAACATCCCAAGAAAGAAGGACACCAAGCTGATGTTTCATTGGCTGGAATTAATTGCCACAAGCACATGTCAGTAAATGTCATCTTGAAGTTGATTGGACCACCCAGATGTTGCCCATTAAAAGCCATGCGGTTTCCATTGAAGAAGTTCCAGGGTTGCACCCCAAAGGCCATTCTCCCTCACTCACCAACCCCACAGATCCCAAGCCTGTGATCTACGGCTGGGGTCCCCTTCCGCAAATTACTGCGTTTGAAAAGAAACGGACCATGGCTGAAAAAGAAACAAGGCCCCTGATCTGCAACAGAGGAAAAATGTCATTTCGAACAGCTTGCGTGCATTCCTCCCAAGAAGAACCCAGAACTAGTGCAAACCATGTGACAACAGCCATACAGCAAAGTCTTCACCGTTCAGTCAGACCTAGACTGGAATTCTCTCTTATGGCGATGTTAAGATGGGAATAGAAGTTGGCACAAATTAATTGCCCATCACTTGTCACCATGGTGCAGAAAAAAATCTAGCACTGTGCAATTCTTCTTGAGAAGCTGTCAGTCAAGGACAATGAATGCATTTCATTTCTTCCCCACTTTCCAACAACTGATTTAATAAAGAGAGACGTGGACCACAGACAGAACTGTGAGAGTGAACGTACAGCAGCAATGTGGTCAGGTTGTAAACACACAGACATGAAGAGGAAGAACAGGATTACAAACAGGTTTGATCTCCTCAGGGCTGTCCAGACCGGCTGACAGGGGGAGGAGGGGAAGAGGAAGAGGAGGAGGGGAGCGATGATTTGGACTGCTTTTATTCACTCCTCTCCCGTCACCTACCTCTCTTTTTTGCCGGCAGCGCTTGTCATTTGGGCTGTCCGGATGCAACTGAAAGTCCAGCATTGAAAGAAGCACTAAAACGAAATGTGAGACAGACAAACAGGCAGACAAATGCACCTGGAGGCTGGAGCATTGGAAAACAGCTGAGACCCACCAATTTGTTAACAGAGTCATAACATTCTCCATCCCAATCTTTCTCTTTCTCCTATTGTTCATTATTTTGAAAGCTATCAAAGAGAAGCAACACTAATTTCTTTAGCCAGAATGGTCAAAGAGACCCCGAACTACCTTTATAAATCAAATTGAATTCTTTATTATCAGTTCTTTTCTCAAATGAATCAAAAGCTTTTTTTAATTTCAGTGAAATTAAGTTCTATTTATCTTTATCCAGTTGTAATATTATCCTCTTTGTTCATATCCTATGGTAGAAATGACTTGGAATAGGCAGATCATGAGATAATGATTGTGTGCCTTTCTTCCAATGATGAGGCCCAATGTGAGGATGACACGGTCGAAAGATGAAGAAACGTCCTCCCTAGCCAATTTAGACAGGAGAATTAAAGGTCTAGCATTGCTGGAAAGTAAATTGCGTCCTTCAAGTTAATGTGTGACTTCTAATATAATTTGTGACTAAAAGGCAGATATCTGTGCAATAAAGAGCGACGGTATAGCTCCAGGAGAAGTGTGACCTAACAGAATATCACTTAAAACCCATCTCCTTCAAAGGATGAGGAATTAAGAAAGGAAGATTTGATGGTCTAATGCAATTAAAACTCATTTTAATGATTATTGTCTAGAATTATGTAACCTTCCTACATTCAGTGGGTCAACACCGAGCCATTTTAGGGTTCGGGTTGGGCTTATAAGAGAAGAAAGCAAATATGAATGTAATAACCTCCATTTCACAAGGAGCACAAGCCAAACTAAAGAACTTTAAACTTGGCTTAAATGTCACCCCAACTTTTTTACCCCAAGCGACTATAGGGTTATGATTAACATTTAACCCTAAACCCAGTTTAGCGTTAGGATTATGTTATTATTCAGTTTGCAGGTATTGTACATCATCTGTAAGGCAAAACCATAGTTTCTATGTGTAACGTGGCTGAAACATGAAATAAACTGCATCATGTAACACAATCCTAGCTTGGAACTAGGGTTAGGGTTTAAACAGAAGTACAAAGGCAGTATGCATGAGGTAAACTTTATTTGAAAAGAAATGCTGTTTATTTCCGTATTCCACAAACCAGTCTTCATTGATTTAAACATGGCTCAAAGGTTTCCTTAAGCCTAACCTTACAATGAGTCACCACAGAAGTGACTCAAGTGAATAATTTACTTGAGTTTCCATCTCTCTACATGGCACTATTAGTCACTGTAATATCTAAATGATGTTTTAATGTTCTAAGTGCATAAATATTTAATAATTCAGACATGTAGTGTGGTAAAAGTTGTCTTGGCATGTTAGGATGTTAAAAGTCTGAACATGTATGTATTTTAATTAGATTCCTAGATAGCACATGCTAAAACTGCACTGTAGATATGATATCATCATAAAGGCCCCCCACCATGCTGTCGTACCCAATATTGCAAACTATACTATTTCTATAGCATATGACTGCATACAGTATACTGCACATGCAGCCAAGGCAAAATCTGGATCTTATTGATCATGGGTTTATGTGTGTGTGAGTGGCCATGTTGGATCTCCAAAGCTGGAAAAAGCTAGAAATGACAAATGATAATGGCCTGCCAGTCAGTGCAGGCTCACATAGAAACAAACACACATGCACATACTGAAGCGTTCACATTCACACATCAAATGGGGCTGGAACATCTGTCAGACACCGGACCAGTGGATTAGTTAAAAGATGAGGAGGGGTCTGGCGAATGCTCTGCTATTCATTTATCTCGCATTGCTGCCCATTGGTTTTAATTATGGGTGGCTCTTTCAAGTTTGAAATAGGCGTGCTTCAAAAACAGAGCTGTCCTTTTTGTGTTTTACCATTGTTTCTTGGGGATTTGGTGCACTGGGGCAAGGCTACATATGCATGTGGCTGTGAGCAAGAGATCTTTCTCCCACTTCATCCATCTATTTGCATTTGTTCACGCAATTTTGTAATTGATGAGCATTTCTTTGTGGCTATGTCTGTGCATGAATCTGTGTGCTTTTGCCATGTGCTGTATGTGCTCTGTGAGTTGCTCTGCCTTGTTTTCCGAGCACAGCTGCAATAGGAATGGATTGATGTGTAACCCAAGCCGGCACTTTAAAGGGCGTGAGGCCTGGACAGACGTGGTCTTGCTAGTATACCAGATGGGGCTTTATGATGAAAAGAGCATAATCCCCAGCCAGGCATCACTTCCATCACTTGTGTACTACAAAGCCATTCACAGTTTTTTTTTCATTGCAAGAAATAATCTCTTTTTTTCATAGTCCCAAACAGAGCACAGTGTTTATGCCTTTTCCCTTCTTTTGCTTTTACTCTATCTTTATCTTCCTCTTCTCAGATCCCTGCTTCTCCATCCTTCTATATCTCCCTCATCTTTCCCTTTGCCCCCACCCACCCACTCTCCCTTTGCTCTTGAAGACTTGCAAATGTGGCATTAGCTAATATTCAGAGAGCCAGGCAAGCAATCCCTTTTTATCCACCAGGGCCCTACTGATTGAGCTACAGTGTATGCATTGGAAATGAGAGCTGTGCCTAGGCTGGCAAGCCCCATGCCTCTGATTGGTATTCAACATACATGTCACTGCAGGACATGCTACTTTGGGACGATGAGTTTACTCACTCTCTCTCTCTTGCTTTCTATCTCTACGTCTCCTCATCCTCTCCTAATTCCAGCTATAGAAAATGCCTTTTTTGCCACTGTCACTTTCAAAGAAGATAGCAGGCCGGACATAGGGTCAATTAGTAGGCAGGGTTCTGGCTTGCAATGTAAGTGTGGTTGACATATTTTCCATTTTTATTGTATTAAACAGCATGGGTTTCAGAAAGTCCGCTACATTTGGATGTCACTGTGCTTACAACATGGTGAAAAAAACATTTGATAGGAAACAGGCCCTTTTTTATACCAGAAGCTTCACTGTACAAGTAGAGAATGTAGGTCTGTCCACATTTTTTCAGATGAAAATGATCAAATGTAATGATTATTATTCACATGGCACACTTTTGCAATGCCCATTTTGCCTCATACTGTATGTTAAGTGTTTCCGTATAGTGTATGTATAGCTATATATCTTTATCCTACTCTTCCCTGCTTCCAAGTGACTCTGTCTTTTTTCCCCTTTTAATACTAAATCATAAACAGCACAGTGCCAGCCCTCCATTCTTTCAATTGCTTGTTTTCTTCATTCTTAGAGCCTCAATGTGCAATGTCAATGGACACCAGGGGAACTGGGGCTTTCAATCTGTCTTAGACTTACATCACGCTTGCATAATATGTCAGGGATTGGACGTGCGTTTACATGAGTTGTAGTATGCATATAAAATGACATGGCAAGAAGTGCTGCGCAGTTATCCTGGGTGGGACTTTGGTGGTGATGTATGTTGAAGCATCTGTGTGTCAGCAGTCGATCTGCTACTGCGATTTCAAGGAACTATTAGTCACACACAGAGAAAACAAATCAAGATCCACAGCCATCTTTGATGTGATAGGCATAAGATTAAATTTTATTGGAAGGGTAGGATTCGTCCACCCTCAAAATTTAAAATTAGTTAAGTTGGCATTTGTCTGCACCGGTCAAATTGTTTACAGTCATTGTTTTCTGTACATTTTACATGTGTTTAACATAAATAATGATATTATGTCATTATTGTTTAGCTATATTTGTGTCCATTTTCTTGATGATTTTGTTCTTTTTGTGGATTATTTTATTAATTTGTTAAGTGCATATTTTGTTCAGTTTGATTTGATGATGTGAATGACAGCAATCCATATACAGTGGTCCCTCGTTTTATCGCGGGGGTTACGTTCTAAAAATAACCCGCAATAGGCGAAATCCGTGAAGTAGATTCCTATCGAAAATCTCGTTCCGGCTAATGCATGATTCGCACAATGAGAAACATAAAAAAAACAAAAAATTCCTACAAAAAAACACAATGGCCTCCAGAAACAACAAATTTAATTTCAACGATCAACCTACGAAGCTGGACACACA
>JAQQAE010016364.1:0-11783 GCA_029823295.1 Pseudamia nigra
GATGAAAGTAACATGCTATAATAAATCAAAATAAGCAAAATCAGCAATAAATCAACAAAAAGATGAAAAAACATCATGAACAAAAATGAAGTCAAAACTGATGTGAATAATCTACAAAATGAACAAAATAATTAAGAAAATGAGCAAGAATACAGAATATAGTAAATAATCAAAAATGAAGGAAATAAATAAAAAAACAAAATTATGAAAAAAGTTCATTTTACAAGATTAAAAAATAGTAAACAAAATAGTAAGGAAAAAATTAAGTAAAATTGAAGTAAAAAAATACTAAAATACTAAATCAACTAAATGAAAATGAAGAAAAATGAACAAAATATTCAAGGAAATGAACAAAATAGTCCAGTAAATGAACAAATTAAATTAATATAAACAAGAATGTGAAAAATAAAAAGTAATGAGTGAAACAATCCACTCAATTAATACAGGAAATGAACCAAATTTCACAAAAATCTATACAATAATTGTATAAATGAAAAAAATGAACAAAAAATTACCCAATTTCAATTACACATTTATTGCTTCTCCATTGTCTTCTGAGCTGCAGATGAACCTCTCACCTTAATAAAGATAGGTTTAAGGGTGGGATCTATTGCTCCCAGTTAACAGTGACAGCCAACACCAGGAAATAATTAAATTTACTCACCATTGGTGTCATTCATTTAACTCAATGTGTGACTATTAAAATTAAAAGCCAGACGCCAACCTGAAGGAATATTCATTCTGGAGCAGATGGCTTTAGTAAATTTGAGGACACCTTGCAGCATCAATTTTCATATTTTAAAGATAAAATATTCTTCAAATATTTCCAGAAAATTCAAACCATTTAGGTGTAGTAGTGTCATAAACTATATTACTTTAAACCATTTCAAACATTTCACACATGTAAATAGTTGCACATTGGATTGGTAATTTCTTTGCCTGATTTGGAGAAAACAACATTCACTCTGTTCACTATGGCCTGTGTCTGATGAGATACTTTACTTAGAAATGATCATTTTCTTTTGGCTCTGCTCTCAAATCCTCTCTCTGTCTTTGTGTTTCCCTCAGCTTGCCACCCAGGTTTCTACAAGGCATTTGCAGGAAACATAAAGTGTTCAAAATGCCCACCGCATAGTTTCAGCTACAGTGAAGGTTCAGCTGTCTGCCGCTGTGAGAAGGGCTTCTTTAGAGCTGAGAAGGATCCCCCGACTATGGCATGCACACGTGAGTATCATATAAGATCAACACAGCATGTATCTGCTCCAGAGAAACTAGAAATGGACAATTTGGTGAGAAAGTCATGTTGCAGTCATTGGGGCCATATTGCAATTTAGGGTTTGATTCGAGCCACCTTGCTTAACAGACCATGACGTCACCCACTGGTTTCTGAATGACCATTTTGAGGCCAATTGGTTTGTCACATCCTGGATGACATTTTGGAGCCAAAAACAGGATGTAACTGTATTTGGACAAATGTTGGTAGAGCGTAGTATGTCAGGGGTCTCGGGAAAGGTAATACTAGCCACTAGCTTACTGACACAGTAAAACCTCACCAAGTATTACAAACAAAGTCCTACTATGGTGTTGTTAAACACTTTCCCACAATTACAGTTGAGCATGTCTCCTTTAAAACTATGTTCTGTTGAATAAATAGAAGACACAAAGTTCCAACTCGGTCTGAGTCTGCTGCCGAATTGAGTTACCATAGCGAGATGTCAATCAAACCCCAGGACAGCAGCGATTTGTCGATTTTTTTTTTTAATGTAATATCTTAATAACAGAGTAAAAAGTTAAAGATGGACCATCAGATTATTTATTTTAGGGTTCAAATAAAACGTTTGAGACCATGATGACTCATGACAAAAATATATCCACTGAGTGTTTTCATAGAGAACTCCAATGTAACTCCATGGGAGTCGGGGCTTCTTGGAGCCCAGTGAACGATGCCCAGCAGCCAGCGGCAAATTGCAACTTTCCACATGGGTCTCTGAACAGCTCAGGTCATTGCGCACAACACTGCATCTGTTTTTATTTTGACCAGTGGTCATGTTCTGAAAATAAATGAACTAAAGGACAATATTTTTATTTGGAATTTGGAGAATGAAACAAACATGTTGACTTTACTCAAATGTATACCTATAAATAGTAAAATCAGACAATATGGTCATTTTGCAGCAGTCTGTTAATGTTTTCTGTAGCTGAGATCCAACATCACACTATGTGCATTTTAATGTTTTTCCTATGTTGTGCATCATATTTCATATTTCAGAGCAAAATGTGTAAACGTCAGTTCAAAAATTTGCATAACTCTCTTTGATCTTTACTGCTTTTGTCTTTTTATGTCATGAATATTTCTTCAACATACTCAGCAGTGTTTTACTAGATATGTTGAATGGCACAAGATGATATAGTTAGCAAGTTGTGGCTCTGCATAAAAAGCTCCCTGGTAACTGCAGATTATTTTCAAGTCTTCAGGCCTTATCTGGTGTAAAGCCATACACTCTAGACCCCAGATGAATTACAAAGCATTTGTTCAGCTGCCTCGTCTCCGTCGATGATTCACCGACTGTCATTACAACTTCATATTTGCATTAAATTACAGTTTAACCGGACTAATTCTCCTTTAATTAAAAAGCCATTTAGCTGTCACTGAGATAGACGGAGGCCGTGTCGAGAGCTCACCGGGGTGGAAGAGTGTATTTGTCTCTATCTGTTCGACAAAGCCATGTGATTGTGAGGATGCTGTGAGTTGCAGCTCACTACAGGATGCAGAGTTTGCTGAGGAAATCTACAGAAAGGCTTGGCTCTGAACACTGCGCTTTCATCTCTAAATTTAGATGCACATGATGTAACCTTGTTTTTGTTTTCTTAATAATCCATACATTTATATCCACATGAAACCAGAGCATCACAGTCTCTTTGAGACTGTATGAAAATAAATCAGTGTATGGGAGATCAAAAACAAAAGGGTAGGGTTTATTGTATTTGGATCATTTCAGTCTTCCCTAAAACTGTTATTTTATGTATGAAAACACGTTAAATACTTCATTAGATGCTTTAACGTATTCAGATCATCAACAAAAACCCCTCTCTACTAAATTAATCAGGTTTAGATCAACATGTTCTCATATAGGAAATTTGTTCCAACCTTCTATTAGAACCAATGAGAGCATTCATAATATTATGCTTCTACGAGCAGCATATCCTCCCAAAGCTTTTCCAAGGTGACCACAGGAGTGTGGGTAATTTTCTCCATTGCAAGTCAGGCTGACTCAAAACAGTTACCACAATTTAATTTTCACAGAGGCATATAATGCTTATGTTTAGGCATGAAGTATATTTCTTGCTCTTAAAGAGAAGGGGTCAGTGCAAGGGACAGAAAGCAAAGAAGTAACCGAAAAACACAAAGCATGACACATGCAAAATAGCTGGGGTTAAAAGTTTTTGTACTTCTAGAAGTTGTGTTCAACTTTGATCCTGAGTCTACTCACTTTGCATCAGAAAACAGAGGAGGTGGACCTGGAACATATTTTAACACCACACCACTGTAAACACAGAACACTGCACTTTTCATTGGCAGTTTTATGAGAAAAAAAAGGGACATTGTCAGTTGACACATGGTGGCGTTAATTCATACATGACTATGATTTATTAGTTTAAAGTTTAAATTTGAACTGCCTTATGGAGGTGGGACTTAGTTTTGTTATGATTGTAAGTAAATTTACACAAATTCAAAACGGCTTACTTTTCCTGTTGCCCTTCTTATTATGAGGATTTCTCAGGAATAGCAGCACTGACCAAGTTATTGTTATGATATATGATTATTATCAGTACTACTACTACTACTGCCACTACTACTAGTACTGGTGCTAGTAGTGGTAGCAGTAGTAGTAATTGTTGTAATCTGTGTATCATTCATTTATTCCATTTTTCATTTAAAACAAAAAATAGGGAAATGAGAAAATATCTTGCTTTTTCAATTTTTGTTTCTTAAATCAAAACGACACAATGGATGACAATTCATTTTCTGATTTAGTGCTCAAATTGAATGTGCAGAAAACGAGATAATGTCTCGTTTCCTCTATTTTCATTCTTCTGTTTCTGACACCAAACCTGACCCAGAAGTGACTCTTACTAATCCACAAAGAAGAATAAAAGAAGCCAGCGAGTTTGGAAAAATACATCGCATCAATGGCTAGTTATCTTTAAAGTGCCCCTGGCATGCTCAATTACATCGATTTAATCTTAATCTTGGGTACCTCTGTAATACCTTTGAAACGAATGGATATGTCTTATTTGGATTAGCCGCAGTTTAGCTTTGTAGCTTCATTGCTCTTCTACATAAATGTTAGAAGTCTGGGGGAGGCTGGTGTTAAATGCAAGTGTGTGTAACTCAGGTGCAAAAAACATGCTGTGCTCAGATAACCATCACAACACTCACAGGTTAAACAGCTTCAACTAGACAAAAAAGAGTAAATACTCAATGATAATAAAAAAGAACCTCTGTTGTTTTGAGAGTAGAGCAGTTCATTGTATTACACGCAGCGCTGACAGACACAGATGCAGGCAGAGCAAGGAGAAAGGCAGCAAAATGTGAACACTCAGACATGTCAGCGAGCTGTCCAACGCTTCTTTTCTGATACTCCTCATTAGATGCAAAATACATATATATGTGCAACACTTGACTCAGCTGTAAAGTTTTCAAAGCCTGCAGTATCAACACAACTAAAGAAAGGCTGCCGTGCTTATGACGTTGTTTATATTAAAGTTCGAGCTGCAAAATAGGTCGAGTCACAGCATTATTTTGTGCAGTTCTGCAATCACGAAAACAGCAGTTTGTAGGTCCAAGACGAATCAAAGTGGTCTATTACAGAAATACAATTAAATACACAGTCATCTGTTGTACTGTATGTTTTAGTTACACTGACACAGAGTCATGTCGTGTAAAATTGCAAAATACTTTACATACTGTATACTTTTCAATATCATGTGTTTTGAATTCACCCTAATATCACACTATTATTCCAAATTTGACCATCTAAATTTGATATCTGTTACGTTAACAGCAGATCCTGGTTATTTTCTTAATAGAGTATTTTCTAGTTAAGTCATCAGTAATATGCTGATACATATACCATTTTGCAAGGATTCTTTGGTTATGTTTAAGGTGCATGACTTCTGTTTTTGGTCACTTGGGAAATAGACAAAGATCCTCTTTGCACCAGAGAAAACCCTACATTTCTGGGTATCACAAAGAGAAACACGCCTACTTTTAAATATTATGAAAGAGGTTACACATTTTTGGATATGCACAAACATGAAACCTTCTTAAGAAAGTGAAGGAATGCAAGATGGAGATGGAGTTCACATAGCTGCTGCCAGTGGAAAAAGCTGAAGCCTTATTTTTTAAACAACATTCACAGCTGCATGTGAGAAAGAATATTACTGGAATTTATATTGTCATAGGCCATGTACAAAGCTTAATAGAGAGATGTCCTTTTCAGAATAAAGGATAAAGTGAACATTTTGTGCATGTACAGTAAATTAAGTCTAAACTTGGCAGCTTATACTCTAATAATTTACTAAATGTTGTATAAATACAATATAAATGTAAATACAGCATGTATTTGATCTAATTTGGTAGTATGGAAGTAAAAGAAAACAATTGAAACCAAATTATTTGAGGTGTAGGTATAGCCCATCCTTTTGTACCTGTCCAATACAGCAGTACTACTTATGCACGGTTACAGTGTCTTCTTGCTGTAACGTGGGCTTTTATAATGAACTGTACAGTACTTTACAGGAGAACACTGCCATGCTGACTTCCCCTGCTGTGTTAACATACAATATAATATACCTGACACAAATAAATAAATGAAGCTGCAGCCCTACTTGCTGCCCTAGAAAAGCAAAGTGCAATAACTAAACATGGTCAAAACTTAGTTCAGACAGAACAGTTTCATTTATTTTATGACATGTCTTGACTTAATTATCTTCCATTTCAGAAAAAAGTGTGAGGTAAAATTTACAATAATCTCAAAAAACCAAAACAAAGTGCAGTAAGTTGGTGAGTCGCCGTACCCTGTCTCTGTTTGATCCTGGAATTTTGAGTGAGACGTTACAAAAAAATAACAAAATAAGATGCAAAATGAACAGTTTTAGTAAAGGAAATGAACATAAAGAAAAATGAAAAACACAGTGCAGAAACTGAACAAAAGACGATGATGTAAGAAGCAAAAAGAACAAAACGATCAAGAAAGGTAACATAATGAACAACAAATCAAAATCAACAACTCATGAACAAAATTAATGAATAAGGAACACAATGAAGAGAATGGTCATGAAAATTAGCAAAAAACAGAGGCAAAATAAAGAAAAAGTAACAAAATAGTTGAGAAAATGAAACAAAATGAATACACAATGAATGAAATAATCAAGAAAATAAACAGAAATGATCAAATAACTACCAAAATGAACTAAATAAATAAATAGCAAACTAATCAAGCAAGTGAACAAAAATGAGCAAATAAGTAGCTAAATTAACCAAATTATAAGAACATTAATAAAATAATCAAAGAAATGAACAAAATAAGGAACAATATCAACAAAATAATCAAAAAACACAACAGAAAATCAGCAAAATAGAGAAATTCTGACAAAATAATCAAAAATTATCAAAAATTAACAAGCAGCAAAATGAAAAAAATCATTGAGAAAATGAATCATTGAAAAATGAACCAAATTATCCATGAAATGCACAACATAACTAACAAAATGAACAAAGAAATTAAGGAAATGACCAAATAAGTAGCAAAAAGAACAAATTAATGTGTACAGTTAAAAAAGTACTGAAAAATTAACAAAAATAATCAAGGAAATGTTCAACATTTGAACAAAGCCAAGAAAAGGAAAACAAACTTTGTATGGTTGGACTGTGAATGAAAATTGGTAATTTGATGTCAAACTTTCAACTGTATATTTCATTCTAGGTAAAATATATTTTTAAAGGTATTTATTTGTACTTTTAGTACATTTTAAGTCTTGAAGGCTACTTTTTCTCCTGATAAAGAAAATATCAGGTGTAATGCTTATGGGAGTGTGACAACCTCTGAAGGAGAGACAAGTCTACCATATCTCTTCTTACAAGTTGTGAGCCTTACGTTGTCTCATCGATGTGATGCATTCTAAACGAGGGCTTTGAGGCAAGCCCATGAACTATTTCCTTGAAGGGGAAGAAGGAAATGGAGATTAAAGACTGAGGGCCTGAGAAGAAGACAAAGGTAGGGAGCAAGAAAGAGAGGATGTCACATGTGGAGAGATAAAGGTGACGAGAAAGTGTAAAAGCTGGATAGAGTAGACACTGAGGAGAGAAAGGAAGGAGGGCGCTGATACCAATCTCTCCCTGAAGGAGAATAGGAGCTGATTGATGGCAGTGGGGTTGCTCTGCAGGAGGGGAGGTGGGTGGATTCTCCCCGATGGAGAGAATAGAGGAGGAGAGATAATGGCCGATAGAGACAGAAAGAGATAAAGGAAGAGAGAATGGTCATAAGCCGACAGAAGCAGAGGAGGGGTAGGAGGAGCATTTGTGTCTGTTGAGATTTTTTTTGCAAAGGTAAGGAGGGAAGAGGGATGGAAGGATGGCGGAGTAGAAGGAAACATCCCATTGTCTAGGCAGACTGAGCTTGGCAGGACGGGAGTGTTCAACTCCCTCAGGGCTTTTAACTCCACCCTGTTGACAGCTGGCTGCCTTGCAATCGCACAATGCTTACCCTCACATACAAACACACACTCATACAACACAGAAGTCCACATAAAAGTTGAAATAAGTTGCACAGTAGAGTAATGCATTATGAGCTGTAATCTGGACTGCATCCTGGATGTACTGTACCTGTGAACGCATATTTTTATTAAAGGTCTCATACTATGAACTTATATAGTGCTGTCAAATCCACACAACAGGATGACAATATGAAAAACCAGTCAGTTTGAATTTTTACAACTTGTTACATCACAGATCAAACTAATCATAGTCAAGAGGATCTGCATTAGTCCCATTTCCCAGAGCCAATGGAATTATGCATTTTGATATTTAAATCATAGAATACCACAGGCTGAACCAATCACAGTCAAGCTCAAACCAGCCCCGCCCCCATGAACAACCCACCAATGTTCCAAAAGTTGTAAGTACAGTATAAAGGTACTTTTCTATTAAGTGCAAAGTTTTGCTGCCTTAAAAATGAAAAGAGAATTTGCAGTTGGTTTCAGTTTGCATTATTATTACGATAATCTTTTTTTAATCATAATTTTAGTTGTATTATTGTTAGTAACTGTATTATTTCTGTCTTATGCGAAGAAATACAATGCTTTGACACATGCACCAAACAGTTAAGAATCAGCTCTATGTCAAACAAAAAACAAACTTAATGACCTTGGTCCAAAGTTTTCTTTAATTAATTAAAAGTCAGAAGCAACCAAGCATGACCACCAGGCATTTGCCCCCCAGGATCCTGAATGCAGGTCACACCACACTCTGTGATGCATCTGTACACCGTTTTTCATTGTTTTCACTAAACACATGTCTTTGAATCAGTAACTTTGAACTGCTCTGCATTTTAAGAAATATTGAGATTTCCTTGGCTTTTACAGGTCCTCCATCTCCTCCCCGTAACTTGATTTTCAACTTGAACGACACCTGCCTAATGTTGGAGTGGTCGCCTCCCAGTGACACCGGTGGCCGCCGTGACCTCACTTACAATGTCCAGTGCAAACGCTGCGGCCCTGAGCCTGACCACTGCCAGCTCTGTGAGGAGGATCTCCGCTTCCTGCCACGACCTTTGGGTCTGACCAATGCCACTGTCACTGTCATGGATTTCTCAGCTCACGCCAACTACACCTTCGAGATTGAGTCACTCAACGGCGTTTCAGATATGAGCTCATACCCTCCCCAGGTCGCCATGATCACCGTCAGCACCGATCAGGGTGGTGAGTATTCGTAATTTATATGATGCTTAAAAGAGTTTCAGGCACGTACGCTGGTATTATGAGAAAAACATTTCCTGTGTGATGTGGAAAATAGAGAAAGTATGACTCTGTATTATTTCTATGGTTCAATTTCCAGCACACTAACAGTACAATGTAGTGTTTCAATATCAGTGTTTCAATATTATGTTTTATAAATTACATCTTTCCTTTAACAAGAACTGTTTGCTTTTATAAGACACCATATTTACACAGTATATCTTTCTAATTTATTGCCCATATACAAGCAACATCTCTTTGTATGTACATTGTGTAATGCCAATATACAATACCATATTATTATAATGCATTACATAATTATGCAAGATTTGTTGTGCAAAACCTGTTATTGTTCATAGAAAAGATAAAGGCAGCTGTGTGGAAGCTCGTAACTGACAAGCTTTTAATGCTGTGCTAAATTAGTTAAAATGAATTATAATCAATAATTTCAATGATTAATCATTTGTAAAGGGGTTGTTAGGCCTGCAGATGTCTGTGCATTCTGGCCGTTTTCAGATTTTGAACTCTATAAATAAGCTACATAATCTTTATTGCCAGCCTGTGTAGCTGCAGCCAGGAGTAAATTCACAATGACATTATGGTAAATGTTATTGTAGTCTTTGTGGTTTTGCATCCTCAGCCGTTGCTGTAAATGATGGCAGGAGGCCAAGGAGAGAAAGTGTCTCTGTCTACATCGCTGCTCTAAAAACGTTTTCATACTGAAAGGCATATATTTCCTCTGGGACACGGTATGGTGTATGGAACGCTTATGTTTTTAATTTGTGATTTGCAAACACTGCTTTCTGCTTTCTTTCTCCTCCCTATCCCCTGACTATTCTCTTTCCCCCTTTTTCATTTGGTTGTTTGCCCTCCTCCCTCTCTCCCCTGTTTCTTGTTTCAAAACACGTTTGTTTTTGTTTCTTTTTTTTTCTGTCTTCCTTCTACCTTTCTGTCCATCCTTCTGCTGATGTGGGACTCTCAGAAAAAAAAAAAAAAACATTTATTTCCTTAGCCAAACCACATTAAATGCATTATTCAAGTTCACGGGGGACAACTCCAGGCTTTACAGGTAACTGAGTGTTACATCCAGCCTTTTTATTTCATTAGGATGCCCAGTTTAGCACATAGTCATGGCAAGTCCCCAGGCTGTAGGCAAGACCCATTTCATCACTAATACACCCAGCTGCAGCTCTTTAAAATGCTCAGGGGATATGGCAGATTCCTGGCATTTAGACACTGATAAACACACTGATGCATTTTTCTGCAATCAGCTTAACAAGAAGTTGAGTTTGACCAATATTTTAGCCCCCTGTGGTCATTGCTGCAAATCGTGACAGCTTTTTGATTAAGTTTTGCACATTTAATGCGATGATACAGAGTACCTTACAGAATAAGTTCATTCTCTTCCTGTAGTGATTTTTTTTTTTTTTAGTTACCGGTAAGTGCCAGATCTGTACTTGTTCACAAAGCAGAAATGAAACTGACCTCCTCCTACCTAGTCCTCTTGTATAATTCTAGCTGTGAGTGATTGAGATGTAGCTGTTACAACATAAAATAGTGCTACAAAATCTGTCAAGTGCTGTGAAATATGTGTGTAAAGTAGTGTGGGTGGTGACTGTTATGTTAACTCCACAAGTATGTTCTTTGCTCAGATTGTGCAGTACTGCCCACCATACTCATACAAAGTCAAGACTTTTCTATAAAATACTGAACATTATATCAGAGCTCAGTGTTCTGTACTTGTGTAAGACGTTTACTGCTTGCTGTGCTGTGGATACAAACCTTGTTGTATTTAAACACATTCATTATTACAGTTCTGTTGATGAACTAGTTCAATGTTAGTGGCATTTTTAGGTCAGTTGAAATCAGTTGCCCCAATTTTAGTCTTATTTTTGTGAGCTGTTTTGCAATTTTTTCAGTAATTTGTACACCCATCTAGTGTTTTACTTCCATCCATACCTTCACATGTCAGCTGGGATCAGCTCATTTCTGCCGTTGTTGAAGAAAAAATAAATCTTTTACAGCTGTGTTTAAACATTGCATTAACTTCTATCCATCCGATTTCTACCCCTTAATTCTTGCTAGGGTCGGGGGAGGAGGGTTGCTGGAACTTTTCACAGCCGACTTAGGGCGAAGGCAGGGTACACCTTGGATGAGTCACCAGTTCATCACAGGGTTAACATATATAAACAGACAACCATTCAAACTCACATTTATACATATGGGCAATTTAGACCAATTCACCTAACCCCTAGTGCATGGTTTATATATGTGTATATACAGTGCATCCAGAAAGTATTCACAGCACTTCACTTTTTCCACAATTTTTTATGTTACAGCCTTATTCCAAAATGGATTGAATTCATTTTTTCCCTCAAAATTTTACACACCACACCCCATAAGGACAATGTTAAAAAGTGTTTTTTGAAATTGTTGCAAATTTATTAAAAATAAAAAAAACCTGAGAAATCACATGAACATAAATATTCACAACCTTTGCCATGAATCTCAAAATTGAGTTCAGGTACATTCTGTTTCCACTGATCATCCTTGTTTCAGCAGCTTAAGTGGAGTCTGCCTGTGGTAAGCTAGCCGGCCATCTAAGCTAAGTGATCGGGGGAGAAGGGCCTTAGACAGGGAGGTGACCAATAACCCGATGGTCACTCTGTCAGAACTCCAGAATTTCTTTGTGGAGAGAGGAGAACCTTCCAGAAGGACAACCATCTCTGCAGCAATCCACCAATCAGGCCTGTATGGTAGAGTGG
>JAQQAE010016365.1:0-11782 GCA_029823295.1 Pseudamia nigra
ACAATGTGATTTCCTGGATTCTTTCCCCCCATTCTGTCTCTCATAGTTGAAGTGAACCTATGATGAAAATTACAGGCCTTATCTTTTTAAGTGGGAGAACTTGCACAATTGGTGGCTGACTAAATACTTTTTTGCCCGTGTGTGTGTATGTATATGTGTATGTGTGTGTATATATATATATATAAAGCTCTTTAAGGTTAAAAATGTCTTTCAAGAGTGTCATGGCCAAGGCAGCAGCAACGTGTACACAAATTGAAATCACAGCCCTACATCCACACTAATATACATACATAACACAATGAAAGTAATTACTGAAAACAAACTTAAAACTAATCAGAACATACATTAATTTCAGGAAGTACTAAATGAATAACAAGTGTTCCTTAAAAGCATCTCAAAGCCAAACCCAATTCAATCAGCTACGAAAAATATTTACATCTACATTTGTCCTTCTCCCATTCATTTAAAATAAGTTTGAATGTATTAAAAGAAACCAATTCCTTCAGTTTAGTGTCCTTCTGTAGATTGTTCCAGGCAGTGGGAGCAGAACATCTAAAAGCTTTCTTTCCCAGTTCTGTTCTAACTTTTGGAACCCATAGTGATAACAGATCCTGGGACCATACACTGCAATTATTCAGGTAATTCCAGCAGATGTAGACCAGCAAATACGACGGAAGCAGACCTAAACTTTGGTTTGGTTTACCCCAAACTGAAAAATAGTGTACATTTCAGAGTTATACAAACAGGCCTTTTTCAGGCAATAAGCCATGGGCTAACAACTTAAAGATGTTCTGCACCTGTGGGGGTTGATCAAGCCTTGAAAGTTGATGCAACTAATTCCTACAAGTGCCAAGTTTGCTTGATTAATTAAAATCTCCTCTGTGTGCGTTAAAGCAGGTACCATACCTTTGTGAGCATTATTTGAACAGTATTGTACTGCAGAAAGCATTGTCTTGCTATAAAAATTGTGAGAAAAAGGAACAAAAACAATGGAAGAGAGACAGACCATCAACACACTTAAAAATGTCTTGTGATGATACGACCTTTACTACAGAAATTGCGAAGAAAGGTGTCAGTGAGTGGTTTCCTTCACCATCAAACAGCACTCAGGAAAAAAAAAATACTGTATATGTTCTGGTGTAACACATAGCTGCCCAACATGGTAACATTTTATTTTATTTTCATAGTATGGTTGGCAGTTTGATATGGTTGTAATTCACTATAATCAGGCCTGTCTCACAGTTGTTTTGCTCATCCCTTACCCAGGTTATGTGAGCTTGTCAAGCTTCAGTCAAGTTGTAAGAAACTGAATCTCCTCAGTGAACTAATGGACAAAAGTGGAAACTATGTCCACACAGCACTCCCTTATATCCTGTCACTGCTTCAGAGTGGACTGGGCCAAAGGATCCATCTGCTCATCCACTCCCTGTCTCCTGACTGTGAGGTAGGTGGTATTTCCATTCCATTCAATGTCTCCGCTCTATATCCTGACATTTCCTAAAACATTACCCACTTGTTCTCTAAAATACGACAGACACAAAATTTTCTACAGATAACAGCAGCTTCTAGTGAACCTGTCTTTATTTAACATTCAAATGTAACCAAGTAATGCAAATATTTAACATCAATAATGAACCACCTTTCCTTACATTGTGTTGCCACAGTGGTCTGTGGAGAACGAAGCACCGAAGTTCAAAGACCAGCCTCCTCTCTCTTTCGGTCTGCTTTTGAGGTCTGAGTTGGCGATGTCTGTCCTGGAAAGAGGCCCGTCAGCAGACAGCACCAAGGTTAATGTGACATGTCTCTTATCTCTGTATATGTTTTTCTTTTTCCACCCTGAGGTTATAGACACCACGGCAATTTATTTTTACTCTAAACTCCCTGTAAGTCTTTTTTTCTTTTTTAAGTTGTAGATTCTTTTAGACCTTAGGAATTGTGTCTGTGATTTGTGTTGAAATATTTTTCTGCAACATGTTACTCCGTGTTTCAACTTTGAACCAAATGTGTGCCCTCAGTCAAGGTACTAACAGTGTTGGTGATCTTCTTCTAGGCAGCTGAGTTCAGACAGCTGTGGGGTCCTCGGTCTGAACTGCGTCGATTCCAGGATGGTGCCATCACTGAGGCTGTGCTGTGGGATGGAGAGAACATGTACCAGAAACGACTGGTCCCCAGACAGATCATCACACACTTGCTACAGCTGTAAGGAGTTCAACACATAATGAACTGATCTGCTACACAACACTATGATCGAATACAGAATCAAGGGAAAACATTATTTTTTGCTGTTTGTAGAGTACTTTTTTTGCAACTATAATAATCAAAACATTCTCCTGTAATAACAAGGCTGAAGCTTGGATGCTCTTGGCTTGTCCAGGCTAAATAATTTGACCATGCCTGGGTTAGATATTAACTGACATGAATATCTTGTTTCTTTTTGTTTACTCCAATCTATTCGTGATATAAAATTTCCTTTGGCTTAATGCCCTTTGTTTCAGTAAGGTGTGAATGTAGTGGTAAAATGCAAATGACAGCAGCTGTGAAGGGAGAGTATTTTTAACTTTGCTGACAGACATTTTCAGCACCAGCAGATATAAAAGTTTTACAATGGGGAGTACCTGCTTCTGAACCAGTTTCAGTGTCATAAATCTTCATGCAAGCTAATGTAGTTATATATTTCTGTTTACGAAGATCATCATGTTAACATGCTCTGGGCTCAGTCTTGTACGCATTGTTGCAAATATTTGCCCACCTTCAGACAATAAAGAAGGTAGTGACACTCCAGGTATGCACAGATAGTGTCGTGCCAGAGTTGCCAATTTGGGGAATCGTGGTCCGTTTACCTTCCACCAATCAAGAGGGTTAATGTCCAGTGATGGAGAAATGTCTCTTAAATAGTAATCTACCTGAGCCTCAGAGTCAGTGGCATAGGAGGAACTGTAGTTGTCCCCTAAAAGCAACATCATGGTGTTTTTTGTGTCACTTCTCATTTGCGAGGGCATGGCCACCTGGCTAACATCAGGAGTCACCAGAGTCTCCTGCTGTTCATCCTTTGTGCCCATTGTATTAGGTATTGCATCCAACTTGGAAACCAGTTCATGCAGTTTAACTTTTGCAGCCAGTCGCCCTGTTGGAGTCAGGAAGCTGAGGTGTTTGTGACGAGGATCCAGCATAGAAGCAATCAGAGCTGGTTTGGAGGCTAAGTCATTAGACTCGACCTGTGAAAAGTATAAGAAGACAGTAAAATTTTGTACAAGTATGCATACTTTTTATATTTACACACATCAATATTCTTGTTGAAAATTAGTTGCACTATAATCACAACCAACCACTTCACTCTCAACATGAATTGATTCTTACCTCCATGTGGTTTCTAAGTGACTTCTGAACTTTCAGCTTGAACTCTGAGACTTGTTCAACATCACTCTCCTTTGGCATGAGATGTATCTGAATGAGGCTGAATGTGATAGGATAGATGTTTGATATAGACACTTCTGTCTCGGCAGATGTGACTGTAGTTGCCCATTTCAGTGTTGCCAGCACAGGTGTGAAATTCTCTATGATTTGCCAGTTATCATCCTCAATCTCAAGATTCTGAGCTTCCTGTCTAGTAGTGATGGTGCGATCAGAGAGCACAGCTTTAATTGCCCACCGCTGCTCTAGCAGCCGCTCAAACATATCACAAATTGTGTCCCATCTAGCTTTACTTGACTGGACGAGCTTATGCTGAGGCAGACACATCTGAACTTGCTTTTGCTCCAAAGCCTCTCTTGCAAGCAAGTTGTGGTTAAAGTGCTTCACTAGTTTCCCTGCCACTACAACAATGCGAAGTAGATCGTCACTAAGTCCTTCATTGACTGCTTGCTGCAGTGTAGTAGCAAAACAGGCGGCGTAGTCCCAGCTGACATGGGCACAAGCATGTGCTGACAAGATGTCCTGTGTGTTGTGGACACATGCTGTGACTTTCCCAGTAATAACCCAGGTCTGCACAGTGTTGAGAAGCAATTTTGAGACAATGTCTGCAGTAATGGGTGTGTCTGATGGAAGTTTATGCGTCTGCAGTACAGCTGACTTCCCCTGCCAGTCTTCGGTTATAAATGAGCAGGAAACAGTGATGTGCTTCTGAAAGGGGAGAGCTGTCCAGCAGTCTGCAGTTAGAGCCACTTTCTCCACTTTACCAAGCTGCACCATTAGCTCCTCCATCTTCTCATGGAAATGGCCCTCAATGAGGCGTGTGATATCCCCAGCAGAAGGCATTTTATAATTATGCACAGTGTAAGCAAGTAGTTCACGAAAACCATCACCATGAACCACTGTGATGGGAAGCATGTCCTTCTCTATCATTCTGCAGATGAGTTCCGTTACCTCCGCATGTGTTGGCAGTGCCAAGCCATCATGAGGCATTGTGTCTGGATGCTTATTTTTGATGTGGTACATCATGCTCGTGGTGCTGCTCCTGTATTTCAGCTTTGTGTCACATATGGTACAGTGAACCTCATCGTCCACTTTAATGAATATGTCCCAAACGGAGCTGCGTTTCAGGCGCTTCCTCTCCACATAGTCAGGTCCACGCTCGGCTGGGGTGGTCATGTTCATGTTAGGTGCAGTTAGGGAGACGTGCATGATGTCGGGATTGGTGGTCCCGTCTTCATCGATGCACTGCACGGTGCAGATAACGGGTTTCTCGTCCTCGTCTGGCGGTGCAGCACACGGATGATTTCTGCTCATGTGATTAATCATGGAGCTCGTGGCGCCGCCGCAGTATTTAAGTGTGGCGTTGCATTTCATGCAGCGAACAAAATTGCCCACTTGTTCAAAGCAGTCCCACACAGAGCTGCGTCTCCTTCCCGTACGCTTCATGTTTTCCGAGGCTAACGCGACCGGGACGCTCCGCGTTAGCAGGCTGGCTAATGTTAGCGCCGAATGTCATGGGTATGAGATAATAAGATCACGGGTATGGCATGTATAAACGCGTCTGCTATTCTAACGGACTCCGACAGCGACGTGAATGCAAGTGTGATTTTTCTTAAGCATTGTTTTAGGGACAGTTACTATTTTTTTTTCTACCAGACACGCAGACATCCCTGAATCCTGTGTCCGATATATTGGGGCGATGGTAGATGACGTCATCAAAATGGAACGCAAGGTAAAATGTCCTTATTTTTAGAAGACTGAGCGTGTAAATCTTGTACATTTTTGATTTTTTATTTTTGTTTCATTTTATTTATTTATTGCATCAAATTCTTAATCACATTGTGAGTTCATGTTATATTTCATACTGACACTTTGGTGTGTATATTATTGATTGTTGCTACATGGTGACCAAAGAGTAGACAACCACAAGGGGGTGTCACTGCTATATCATCACTTGAATAGTATTTCTTTATATCAGCAGTGCAATGGCTGGACAGCATGTTTGATACTTATTTTTCTCCACAGGTGACTAGTACTGGAGAGGAGGAAAGTTTATTAGTGGTGCAGTCCTTTGATGACTTGAGTAGAAAACTTTGGAGACTGGAAGGGCTACCTCTCTCCATCACATCTGTGCAAGGAGCCCATCCCGCACTCAGATACACCCAGGTAAACCACAGGCAACTTGAGTTAATGTAGTAGTTGATGCTATTACATGAGCTGTAATGCATGTTTTAATGTAGTTATAAATAACATTCACTAAACACAGTTGCAATGCAAATTCTGCTCAAAAAGACAGGTACACATATTGATGTCACTGTAAATAGAACACGTTTAGTTTTCTAATATTATGTTTCATGACTTTCAGGTTTTTCCACCGCTTCCACTGAAGCTGGACTATTCATTCTTTGACAGAGATAAGAATTCTCAATCATTGGTGCCAAAGGAAGGCAAACCCTGCCCTGCTTATATTACTCCTATCACAGGTTAGAGAGCAAGCTAACTCTGTGAAACAGTTTTGACTGTTGTTTGGCATCTGCTTTTATTTCTGTACTGCCTGCCTTTGAAATGTACTTTTCCCTCCCACTAAAATATAGAGTTTTCTAAGGTTAGCAATATATGTGTATGCTTCTTACCTCACCCCTTGATATGAAAACAACCACATTAAAATGATTGTTACCACTGATGGCAAAACATTTAGACAATGTAGTAGTAATAATAATCATAATAATAATAATGAGTTGGATTTATGTAGTGGTTTTTGTGCCTATGTAATGCCTTTCTCCAGTTATCTGTCACATGGAGGGAAGTGGAAAGTGGCCCCATGATCGCCTTGCCATCCGTCATATCCGAGCTGCGTTCCACATATCTTTGGGACAATCACTAAAGAAGCATCATAATTATACATGCAGACCTTGCCCCACACACCTGGATGTCTGGAAGGTATCTTTTGAAACATGCACAGTACATGTTCTACACTTGACATCACACTACTTTTCAGAATGTGTCTGTGATGTAGTATGCCAAAAAATTATTGGCAAATTCTCTCACATTTAATTTGATAGAATTGTTTGTTGATGGTGCCTCTTGGTTTTGCTTTCAGGATGGATTGTTGTTCCGCATTCAGGTCGCTTACCACCGTGAGCCTCAAGTTCTGAGGGAGAGTGTGAGTCCTGAGGGACTGCTGCTTGTAAGGGACAATGAGGAGGCTCGAGCCTTGGAGATGGCCACTATACACCAGCCTCTGCTTACCAGCACACTGCATGGGTAGAGTTACTTTATCTGTGTTGTCCCCCTGCTTTGTTTGGTTCTGTATGGTCCATTTCTGCTTTATCTTGCATATGTTATCTGATTGCTGACAGACTCCAGCAGGAGCACACATGTTTTGGAGCAGTGTGTCGCTTGGCCAAACGCTGGCTTGGGGCTCAGCTCTTCAGTGACGACATCACAGAAGACACAGCAGACCTGCTGGTCGCATCACTTTTTTTAAATTCTGCACCCTTCACTCCTCCTGGGTAACTACCAGTTCTGTTCTATAGCAATCTGTCCAACTCATCTTAATATCTGTCGCACGTGTTGATGTGCATTCTTTCCCATTACTTTGTTCGTTTAGTGGGTCATGTGAATGAGCTAGTCTTGTTTAGTTCTCCTCAGGTGGGCTTCCTTCGTTTCCTTCATCTGCTCTCCTCCTTTGACTGGAGGAACAACCCGCTGATAGTCAACCTCAACAACCAGCTCACAGGCAAGCACAAATACAGACGTCCCCTTTCTCTGTGTCACACAAACAAATCCCTTCTGACCTCCTATTTACACATGCGGCATACTTGAACATCCTGCTTCTATGTATCACTGTTTCCACATTTAATTGTTGTTCACCTCTCTGTCACGTGTAGCCGCAGACTACACAGAGATCAACAATGACTTCATGGCCTCCAGAGAGTCTCTGCCTGTCATGTTTATCGCTACGCCTAAGGACAAAAAAATATCAATGTGGACCAAACAAGCACCTACTGTACAGGTCAGTAGAAACACAAATACAAGTACAGTACACAGACTTACACAATACCATATTTAATAATAGCTATTTTCCTCACCAGTATCACAGCTGGTCAGACTGATAAAAGACACACAACTACTTGACCAGAGTCGTAAAAGTCATGAATACAATAAAATAAAGGTCTGTAACTATATTTTTGCTGTGTTACACAATTTTGTTTTTAAGACACGTAAAGACACATCACAAACAACGATGTAGAAAAGAGTTGCATGTTCTTGGAGGAGAGCAGTCACACAATTTTCCAATTCTTGAGCCTTTCCTTAGTGCACACTGGTCTCCTGGATCACACTGAAAGATATTAAAACAATAAATACAAGTTGCTATGTTTTTAGATTGGAAATTGATTTACTTAGACAGACTTGCTTGAAATAGACCTAGTAGATTGATTTTCCGGATGGAATGAGCTGCTGTATTACCTACCATTGGCAGATTGCCATGCTTTTTTCTAAGAGATGGAAATTGATTATTTTGAAGTCTCTCCAAAACTTCATGCAAGTCACTGATCTAGAAATGGGGAAAAAAGCAATCACAAAAAAATTATACTATAATGTAAAAACCACCAGCATTTTCTAGAATATTAACTTGGCTATAATTATAAGTTCTCCAGTAGAAATCACTATTATTTTTGAAGAGACCATCTTGTGTTGCTCACCAGTTGCTTTTCAGTGCTCTTATCTGTCGTAGTGAAGTAAGTGGAATATTTTGTTTTGTATTCCTCTGTTTCAACGAGACCATGGCTGTAAAATAGTCCAGCAGCACAGAGTAGTGTACAGAAGATGCACACACAGCAGCTCCCCATGGTGCGTAACTGACTCACATAAGCTTCCTATGCTCACCCACCTCACTCCCTCTAGAAGTCCAGCTTTAACACTGCATCTCTGAGAGTCCTCCTTTATAACAGTGGCAGAGGGCAGGACCTGTGTGACATCATTGTGGAACATTTTCACTATAGATTAGTGTACATTAGAACAGTTGTTTTAACTTGTCTCAGCCCTTGAATGTTGTATGGTAGATTCACAATCGTATCACATCTTCAACAACAGCAAGACTGAAAACCACAAAACTATATGTGATGTTTGGTAAATGATACTGGACTGCATTGTTTGTGGTATTTTCTAAATGACCACTAGAGAGCAGATTGTGTTGGGCCGCATCAGTTAACACATTGACATGTAGTTCATAATGATACAGCTGTGTAAATGTTTGTTTTAATATGATTTCAGATGCTACAGCGTGTGGTGATGGTGGCTGCAGAAAGTCTTAAAGTACTGGAAACTCAGCTGATGAACAGTAGTCAAATGCAAGATGTCAGGGTTAGTCAAACACAGTTTTAAAGTCCTCTCCATTGTTGTCTAAAACTCCCTCCATATCAGTGATGTATGATTTCATTAATTGATTGTTTGAAGAGATGTTATTTATCCGTCTGTGTATATGTAGGTGATCATGCGTCCTCCACTTGATGCCTACGATGTGTTGATTCACCTGAACCCTAAGCAGGTTCCCCTGCTCAACCAAGGAGTCGATCCTCCCATAGTCACCTTTAGCAGGGGCGTCTGGATGGAGCAGTCAGTGACCCAGTCAGGAGGGGCTCTGCCTGTCATTGACTTCAACCCTGTGTCCCTCTACCTGGCCGAGCTCAGAGTGAGTCCTGTGTGTTATGGTACATTAATATTGGAATGATTGTATGGTGCTAAAAGTGTCTTGTTGATTGAGGAAGTGGGGAAATTTGCATCACAGGATTTATGCATGCTTGTTTTAGCTCAGCTGTCAACACTAGAAACGTTTTCTGTATGACATGCAGCTTTTTGACAATAAAATGAACATGGGAAGGAAAAATATGCAGTAAAAAGAGACTTGTTTTGCATTAGGCAGAGCAACAAATGAACGTCTGCTCTCATAATGTAATTATGTGTAATGAGAACAAGAATTTAGAGTTGAATATCTAAAACATATTCAAGACAGTGAAAATGCACTGCTCAGCAAAAAATATAAGCCATTTAATATTTTATCAGAGTGCCTTTAGCTTTGTCTATAGCAAGCTTTAGCTGTGGCATTGGTTTGATAGGTTTATGCAAGGTCATAACATTTATTTTTGTCCAGAAAAACATTTAAGTTTTTTCCACCAAGATCCTGATGGAAAGTTGAACCACATTATAAAGATTCTTTGTGGGGTCAAGGACTGGTGTGGTTGTCTGTGCGTGAAAATTATGCATCATGGCTTCTGAACCCCTCTGACAATTTGAGGTGACATGTCCTGGTATTGTCATTTTGGAATATGCTTATACAATCAGGGAAGAGAAAAAATAATTGATTAAAAAACTGCTCATTCAGTATATTCTGGTTCTATTCATCTGACTTCTTGATCACTATTGTAATTCTCCAACACCTTTTGGGAGAAGTTGTTCAACAAACTGATGAACTGACAAACTTTTTTTTTTTCTTCTAAATTTTGAAAAATTGAGACTACAACCTAATTCAGCTTGTTCTACAGGAGGCATTTGGTGACCTGGCTCTGTTCTTCTGTGATCCCTACGGTGGAACAGTAATTGCAGTTTTATGGAAACCAAAGGCCTTCATACCAGTACCCTTCAAGGTAAGAGCTTAATGTCTCATGTTAAAACATCAGTACAGGGGAAAAAACCCTTTTGGACTGAGAGAATTCCACAGAAAATGGCCTTTTATCAAATGTCTCCTGTTCGGGTCTTATTTCACTAACATGTCCACATTCGCCACTTTGTTCCCACTCTCTTTCTATATCCCGCAGACTTCACAAGTGTCTGCTCGCAGCGTCGAAGTGAGTGGGGAAGATGCAAAAACTGTTCCCAATATTGAAGCAATAGTGGAAGACTTCCAGATCATGGGAAATGGTTTGGTCAAATCAGTGGAAGCCAGAAGTGAAAGATGGTGTTTTTAGATAATGCAGAGGTGCATACATGCATATACTGTCTGTCTTTCAGCTTATGCATAACCTTTTGCAGCAGAGACATGACACTGATGTATTATTTTTTGTCTCTGCTTGACCAGATTGTAAAAAAGTGGAACCCAATTGGAGATCTCCTATATAAATGCAGCCATGTGTTTGTTTAAATTTTGTACTGTCTAATAAAGCCATGTCTGATCATGTGAATATTTGCTGTTTGAAACTCTTAAAGCAACTAAAATACAAACGGGACTATATACATGAAAAGAGTTTGTGATATCACCAGGCATATTTAACAGTATATTTTCTGTACATAAGGACAGAAATAGGTGTGACTGAGGTTATTGGTAACAATACAATACATTAGATTTACTCTGAGGTCACAGCTCATCTTTATGAATTTAAATCACTGTACAACAATCAGTAAAATGTATTCAAAGAGTTGACCAAAGTTCCCTGGTTGCAGTAAGGATACTTTTTTATAGTTTGGTGTTATCCAGCCATCCATTTTCTACCCCTTAATCCTCGTGAGGGTCGGGGGGGGGGTGCTGGAGCCTATCCCAGCTGATTTGAGCGAAGGCAGGGTACACCCTGGATGAGTCGCCAGTTCATCGCAGGGCTGACACATAGAGACAGACTAAGCAGTATCGCCTAAGATCAAGAAAAAAAAAAACTGTACGAATGACTAAGAACAGGTGAAGCATAGCATACAATACAGTCTATGCATACAACCAAAGTGTTGTTCAATTTGCTCTGATTCCAATGTGTCCACCTAAAAAGACAGCCATTGAATTACAGAATTTTAAGTGATTTTTCAAAGTCTACTTGTTACAAGCAGCACCACTGATTCCAGGTAAATTGGTTCAGACATTCAAGTTATTCCTTGTTCCAAGCTATAGCATCAACTATCAGAAAATTGACAGGGTGGAGATCTGATAGTGGACAATAAACAGAGCAAATTTAAAGTAAATAGGTTCAGACCATTAATCAAGTGGCAACCTCGGTGGCTGAGCTGTGAGTTGAATGCGCAAAGTGCATGATCTGCAGTACTGTCGGTGTCCACTGGGGGCTAGCTTTTAAAGTGAGTCATCCCTGTAAAGATTTTTTTTAAATATTCAAATTTATGAAACAGATTTATGAGCTATATTTAGCTCATAAATCACATAAATATATTGTTCTTGTACATAAAAATCTTGTTCAATATTAAAACCATTAAAGGTAGATATTTTCAGGCGATGTTTATGAATACAATATTTTTTTTCAAAAATGGTAAAGAAGGTAATGTACAAATAAACTATATGTATATACAGTGGGGCCAATAAGTATTGGGCAACGTAAAAATGTGCAAGTTCACCCATTTAAAAAGATAAAAGAGGTTTGTAATTTTCATCATAGGT